>LPNX010943509.1:339881-400780 GCA_001517045.1 Pseudotsuga menziesii
CTGTCAAGACGAGGAGACGAATGCCAGCCTCCATTTGTAGCTGCCAAGTCATCGAAAACTGCAGGAGACATGACTTCTGAAGCAAAATGCTGGCATGTGGCCAGTCTAACTCACAAAACAAAAAAGAATGTAGCGATTAGGCAGGCTGGTCATTCATTTGTGGTTAACAATGTAAACGTATTGTCTCTTAATTTAGAGTTCGGGTCATGAATTGGTTTTAACCATAACCTGTTAGAACTATGATATATACATACTATTAGGGTTTAAACACAAAAGGTCTTTATCCAGTCTGCATCTAACAAGCAACGGGCTTATAGAAAAGTGAAAGAATAAATTGATAAGAAGAAGGACGAGTGACGTGCTCTGCTTATCTCTATGAATTAGACTGTGAATTAGGCTGTGTGCAGTCGCTTGAAAGACAATCACCTCAATATCTCCTAACACAGGTCGTCTTCCCTTCATCTCCTACAGCAAATCGGACTTGGACCTGGCAGCATCTCCTGCAGCAATTCGGACTTGGACCTGGTAGCATGAAAACGTATGGCAGCATAAAGAGCATTCCTGTTCTGCTAGATATCTGCACTGATGGAGATCTTGCAATGCTTTTAGGCGGCTGCAACGTGCCAAGATGGGCTATGCATGTTGCAACGTGCCAATGTGCTATGCATGCTGCATGCCAAATCAAGAAGAGGAGTCGTGCCCAATTATTTATTTTGTTTACCGTGTTTACATTGCCAAGAATAGTTCAAATATTTTATGTTTTTGTTTAATGCTAGAAAAAACTTTAGCATTACTTCAACAGTTACAATATGTAGTATCTGCCTTCGTTTCAATGTCGTTACATATGTATAACCCTAAGTTAAAACATTGAAAAAGCGAAATGGCCCTCGAAATGAGGCCAAATAAGGCCTCAAAATTGCCTATTGGTTGAATGCAATTTTTTATGATTTTTTATTGGTTGAATGCAATTTTTTTATGATTTAAATAACATTTTGGTATTGAAAACTTAGGATATTTCAGTAAGATTTGTTTTGGTTTTCGTGTAATGTAATCGAAACGGCGGCAAGCCGATAACTAGAGTCCCTGCTAGCCGGGCAGGGACTAATAAGCAAATTGATGTCATATTATATTTCAAAGATCAATGCCCCAATGGAAGCCATAATTAAGTGAGTGAATCTATCATATTGATTTAGCTAATGTATATATTTATATATAGTTGTAAGAATTATTTGATATGTTGACAAAAATGTTATAAGCACGTGGATCGAATCATGTTGGGACTTTTAACATTTAAAGTAGAAACAAATACTCCAATCGAGTCTTACCATAACATAGAGGCAAGTGTTTAATGTTGATTTCTTTTATGATGATATTATATTAAATGCAAAAAAAATAAATATATTGTTAGCTTACCCCCAAATTAGGGGAAATGAAACACCAAAGAGAACTTCTATATGTTGTAAAAATGAGAGAAAGTTGTCAATGACGTGGGATCCCGTACGGTGGGGGAAGGTGGTTTTCACCCAGCCCACCAGGGATCAAGTCTCACCGAGACATGGCCCGCTGTGATAAGGCTCAAAGGGTAGACGCCCCCTGGATAGGATACCACCCCTGGTCGGGATTGGATCCGAGACGTCTCGGCCCTTGCTGAGTCACAAGTTGCTAGTATATCCTGGCTTGCGGGCTGTCGGTTTATACCTCAGGGGTTATAGTGGCAGCCGACGGATTTGAACCTGGGCCTCGCCCAGGCAATTCCGACGAGTTACCGATTCCCCTACTCAAAAAAAAAAATGAGAGAAAGTTGTGTGTGTAGATAATATAAGTTTATGGTACCACCCAATAAAGCCCTTGGCTAACTCCTTCCAAGGTTGATCCTTCATCTATCAACACAACTCATAAGGATTCTTTTGGAAGGGTGGGTCTTCGATAAACTTGGCCAATAAGGTCCTATACAACTCCCTGTTGCACTTTCCTAAGACAAAAATATTTGTTCTTTTTGAGCCAACCAATGAGTAGGGATCATGACATACACCCATAAATCTATTTCTTATTCACTATCTTATTCAAATTAATTAGTGAACTGATAAAAAAGATAATATATTCATTCACACGAACATTAGCATGTTTATATTGACAACTAAGCAACTCCAAATTCCCATTAAGTTTGTGACAATGTGTTACAAGGTATGGACAACATGAAGTTGAGCAAAATATCCAAGTAACCAGCTATTCAAGTATTCACAATATCATGATATGTCATTTATCATTGGGACACAAACATTTCAAAGTCTTCTTATCTATTCAATATTGTGTATAATGAACAAAGTACAAAAATTTCCAAATTGGAAGAGACAAACAAGGAAGATGATTTGTCTTAACTATTGGCCCTCCATACAAATTGTTGAGCTCCTCAACTACATCAATACGTTATGTCTACAACCAGAGTCACTGTACTATGTTGTGTAATGCATATCATATAATTGAAATTTATGCCTATGTAACTAGGTCACAACACCACAAGTGTGTGACAAACAACATTAGTGTGTTTATACCATAGCATTACTTCCCAAGTTTAATTTGTGCCAAATATTTGCCACTGTAATGTGCATCGAACACCAATACGTTTATACTAACATGCATATCAAAGACAACAACCAAATCCATAAGTGAGTGTTTAAACAAATTCTTAATAAATCTCTCTCATCAATTCGATCAATCAATTATGCTTTATCAAACTCTCAACCCTTTCATTATCACCACTGGACCAAGGAAATCCTTTTTAGACCATAGCTCACCACTAGACCAAAGAAAGCCTTTTTAGACCATAGTTTAAAATGAGTTTTATTTAGACAATACCTTAAAGTGTTGATTATGATATTTTTTTTTCCATAGAAAAAAATCATAATTTTATACAAATTATATTGTGCAGATGATCCACTATCAAAAGATAAGTGTCCATATGACCAATTAAAAATGCTCATAAAAGCATATACAAAAAATCGTCTTAAAAACAAAAACTACAGATTAACAAAATGTCAATCATTGCCTCCAAATACATTCATAGAATTCAGCTCCATAAAAACAACAAGTATCCACGATATACAAAAAACAACCATAAACTAGATTGTCCAAAGTAGCAGCTGACTATCCATCGGCAAAGTATATCCAAAAGGAACAAGATATCCAAAATCACCATACATCTGACTGTTCATTGGTCAAACCAAAACAGGTATCATACTGTCCAAGAATTTTCTCCATACAGTATTAGCAACCTGTCCAACTGTATAATCAATAAAAATATTGTCATACAAAAATCATCAAACCATCCATATATACATCCTTGTATATATAAAAAAGATATAAAAACATATTGTTCCATATAAACATCAGCATAAATCAAAGAAGAAGTATCAACCAACAGGAATTTAGCAGTTCAGCTTGTCACCAAGTAGCTTCTCATCTTAAAAGACCTGGAAAGTATCATGTCTATCAGACCCATGATACTCGGTAATAGACCAAAAACCATTCTGAATTTTTCCACCATCATTAGCTAACTTATCAGCTAAGGTATTTCTTTCTCTATAAATATGTTTAAAAACTGCCTAGTCAAAAAAATCTGAAAGTCTGTTGACTTCTTGTAATAACTGTGCAAGTTGCAGATTATGAATTTTGAATTTGCCAGTAATCCAATTTATGACTAGCAAGGAGTCTCCAAAAACTTGGATGTTTGAAATCTACTTGTCCAATTCCAGAATTAAAAGTAATTTCAAAGCATATAACTCAGCAAGATTATTTGTCCCTACCCCCAGCCCAGCTTTAAAAGTGATAAAATGATCAACTTTGAAGAAAAGTATACCCCCAACACCACACAATTGTGGATTACCAATAGCAGAACCATCAAAAAAACCCCAAGGTTTAGTTTTGTCAATAATTTCCTCAGAGATGATTCTAATCTTCAAAACTGCATTATCTTGAGGATAAGATGATAACAAACCCAAACTAGATGCTGAAACCTGCGCAAGAGATGGAATAAAGTTATCAAAACAGCTATGGTTTCTGGCCTTCCATATAAACCAAGATACATGTTTTTATGGTTATTGGCCAAGTTAATCGAAAACCCACCCTTCCAAAATGATCCTTATGAGTTGTGTTGATAGATGAAGGATCAGCCTTGGAAAGAGTTAGCCAGGGGCTTTATTGGGTGGTACCATTCATTCAGTTTCCTTCATAGTTCTTTAAGTGGTCATTTTATTTCAAGTTTATGTTATGACCATTTAAACTATACGTTTTGGTTTAATCCTCCATTATTTTATCAAACCAAAATCTATTGCGACAACTAAATCATCCGAGAGTGAGAGATGTCGTTCTCCCAAATAAATACAAATATAAAATATTTTGAAACCCATAATTAAAAAGCAAGCTTTCAGAACTTTGTGCTGCATAAATAGTTCCGAGTCTACACAGAGGAATGGATCTGATCACAGCTTCATGCAGGCCATATGATCGAGTAATTATCTGCCGGCCTTCTGGGTCTTGGAATCCTTCCAGTGAATAGGCATCGACGTATATATTCTCTTCAGAGTCCAAACTCCTATGTCGCCTCCTGAAAAAAGGTCTCTATCGAGAAGGTTTGCAATACTTTGGCAAAAATCTTGTAGTAAGTTACCACCAGTAAAGCGCTGCCTAGAACTACAACAATGGCTATCAAGGAAGGACTGATGGTTCTGGTGGCGTATTTATGCTTGGTGGGGCCTTCACTTATGGCTGCATCTGGTGAGGCTCCCCATCCAAACTCATATCTACATGCTGAAATTTCCCTTGAACGAGATTGCTCCGGAGGCAAACTCATGGCGAATTTCTTTAACAGATCTACTTAAAACCTATACATTTGTTGAAACTACATAGATGTAATTAGTGACTATGTTCATGGAGAATGAAGGATAGTAAACCCACTGCAAAATCATAAATAATGTCGCTACAAATTCATAGTGAATTGATGTAACTACACAAAATTGATGAGAAAAATGCAAATCACCTTAGAGAAAGCATATTCATGGGGTGCCAAGCTCCGCAAAATGATGGAATAGACTACCCATTAGGAAAATATACTCCATGGGTACGATTTTCATGAGTTCTTGAGCTGGTTAATGTAAAACCAACACATTCTAAACTTTGAAATCGAAGTGATATTGAATCATAGACACCTAGCCCCGGGACTGCAAAATGTTATAGATTTATTCTTTCACGATTTTGATTATAAAAGCATTATATTAGAAAGCAACTCAAACCTGACCCAACAATTTCCAAATTGTAGCGACAACAGAGATTTGCCAGAAGTTATTTTGTACTTGTTTGAATACTTTGGATATCAACATATAATAAAAGCAATCGCTGGAAGATTAAATGTTGGAAAGGTCATCGAAGAGGACACGTAAACATGCCTTGGATACTTGTCCGATTGTATCCAACCATATTTATAAAATTTTTATTGTAAAATACTTGAACTGTCTTAAAATTGAACATTGTCCATATTTCTTCAAATTATAAAAAATATTGTTAATGGTTTTATTCACTTATAGCTTTCGTTTCAATTTTCAACCCGCCAATAAGACTATCATGGGCAGGGATTTGGTGAATAGCGATGTTACCGCTAGCAAATAGCTAATCCAGGCATCATGATACTTTAGTGTGAATGGAATGGCCTGCTTGTGACGAGGCAGGAGGACCATTTAAACTATATGTTTTGGTTTAATCCGCCATTATGTTTGGAAAACCAAAATCTATGGTGACAACTAAACCATCGGAGAGTGACAGATATTGTTCTCCCAAATATAAATCCAAATACAAAATATTTTGAAACACATAATTAAAAAGTGAGTTTTCAGAACTCTGTGCCACATAAATCGTTCAATCCCATACAATTTTCTCCAGAATGAGTTGCCGGAAACATGATCGAAAGGCAATCCCTTCACCTCACAGAGTTTAGGATGAGTTGGTAACTCCATGAGTTCAGGTTTTGAATCTCCCTGTATCTTTATTTTTCCCTTTAACATTTAGTTTTCCCACATACATGAATTTACAGTTGGGAGGTCTCTAATGCCTGCTTAATTCTAATGCGCGAATTATATTGGTATTACAGTTGGGAGGTCTCTAATGCTTGGCTAATTCTAATGAGCGAATTATATTGGTATTTTCGTATGTAGTTGTGCAAATTTGAGTCTTAGGGTTCCTCTAATCTGTCGCTCATAAAATCAGTTCAAGGTTAGGGCTTGTTTAATATTTCCACTAAAATTGTTGTGCAAGCTAAGAGTTGGCTGTGTTACTTTTTCCATGCTTATAATTAGCACATTCGGCGAACACAAGAGTTCTGAGAAAGAAATATGTGATATTGATGGAGAGGGCTTAAACACCCAAATGATGTTTTATCCATTTTCCTATCTGTGTTTTGATATAGATTACGTTTTATCCGTTTTCCTCTCAGTGTGGTGTGTTGATATTGATGGTCCCATGCATTGCAATCCTATAAACGACCGTAATTTAATCATATAAGGGGAAATAATTCTTTCCTGTGTGTCAATAAACTGCCCGTGGTTTGTTTCAAATAGGGATGATAAAATGTTAAGTGTATCACTTCACACAGGAGGGCACTGATCATTCTTTACTTGGTAGTGATTGGTGCTTTTTCGTTTTGTTTCGAATCTGGTCCTTTATTTGAATGCAAGCTGAGTTGGGATCGAAGGTTCGAACCACTACTTTGGATGTCAGTGGGATTGGAGCAACTCCGATTCTACCCCACCGCTTTGTCAACATTAATCCGCCCATGTTCCTGTACTATAACACGTTATTTTATATTAAATTGTAAGTATTAAGTATATCTGCATATATATAACACAACTAACACAACTAAGATGTGTGTGTATCAGATATGGCTTCATTGTGAAAGGTGGAATGGTGTAACTCGCACTGGCAAACTCCACTGACTAATGGAAGTAATTGATGATCTCCCAATGAGCTAAATCGATGGATTACGCTGATTCCAGTTGTTTTCTTATTTTAAATGGATTAAGCGCTTAAAAATTGACGGGAGGCGGGCAATGCCTCCTCATTCGCTGTTGACAAACAAAATGAAAGATTGAGTAGAACCGTCCCCTTAATAACACCTTAAGTGTAAATATCGTCATACCATTTTGGGAGATTACAGACTAGCATCAGATTGATTAAAATACCTTGAACACCTAGCAGACACCCAGGATTGGCAACGATTGCAGACAAATGCATTACATGCATTTATTGCTAGGGACATCAACAACAATGATCCCCTCCTTTGTAATGTTATACTTAGAAATAAAATATATTGGGTACACCTACCCATACTCAATCCAACATTCAAGTTGCTAGTTGACAAGCACCTTAGACTCCCATGCTCTTGGAGCTACGGGACCCAAAACTCTTTCTAAGTATTCACTAGGATTTAGTTCCCCATACCAACCAATGGATAGATCACCAACATAGAGGGTAGTACAAGTAGTGAACGAGGAACAAGTCCTAGATAGATAGATAAATGGAGTGAATAGGAGCAACTCAAATCCTCCTTTTGGTATAGGTAGGACTAACCTGGACAAAATGTCGCTGAGCCCAACCATTTCGATCATCATATGAAATAGAAGGTGTAAATATTGTCGTTATGTAAAACATAAATAATAATATAATATGTTAATTTTGTTTTTACATAAAATGCAAGAAAATATCGTTAATACATGTCGGGGTTATTGAATGTTCAAAGTGCCTCTTCTAGTTGAATGGTTTGGCTGATTGGCCCAACTTATTGTACAAGTACATTTCTACTATTTAATTTTTTGTGTTTATGAGAGAACACAATTTTTTCATAATTTTGTCATAGATCATGTACAAAAGGCCATGTGCAAAAGTGCAATTAACAACCTAGACATTAACATTCTTCATAACCCTTCCCATCTGAATAATATGAGCATTAAACATAATTTGGACAACAATCTACATTTTACATTGTGTAAATGTGGACAAGAGATGGCCTTTTGCTAATGCCCAAACCGAAGAGGGTAAATATATGCACTCATGTTGCGAATTCATATATGTACATTAAAATGCATACCCCATTACATTCCTTCTAGTGTGCCATTCATTGCTCTTATAGCAAGTCCATTTTTATTATTTGACTTTGTAGTATTACTAACATAATTACCCAACCACAAAACTTTAAGAGATGAGTGCATCATCACACCTTCTGGCAAAGGGAATTAATTGGTAAACCACAATCTCATAGATGAACATATAATTGAGTAGTGGGTGACTAAGGTGTTCAATAGGGATATTTATCTCTCCATTACCATGAAAAGCAATGTAGGTTCCATGACCATGGGAACAAAACACTCAAGCAAAGAAAAGAAGAGAGTAAACTCAAAGCCCAAGGTTGAAAAACCACATGATGAATCTAAGTTTACTTGCGACCCAGGGAAAGCTCAAGACCAACATCACCTGTAGTTTGTAAATTTTTCTAGAGATAATTATTGTCTTGAAAACCAAACCATATGTATCCACCAACTTGAATTTCCTACGATTTACATTATTTCACATGCGAGAAGCAGAGAGAAGGAGATCCCACATCATCGATTCATTAGCGTTGAGAGGGGGAACTTTTCCATATTACCACTTATGTCTTCCATTCCCAATTTTTTAGGGATTTAAAGGATCCCCCTTTTTTACAATACATTGTGTTCGAGTACATAAGATACTTCCAAAAGTCCGAACACCTAAAGAAACCACTCACACACATCAACACATCGATGTTTTCATGTGGTTTAAACCATCGAAAGGGAAACACTCCAAGGCCCCAGAAAATAGCTACTTGAGGCAGTTTATTATGCAAAAGAAAGAAAGTTACAAATGAGCTTCTCATAATTGATCAACTAGCCATTGATCCTCCATGCTCTTTAAATAAATATCATGGACCAATCGGGTGTTAAGCCACAGATCAAAGGTAGTTATGACCTAAGAGAAGATGAACCGTCAAATCACTCTATGTGTAGAACATATCATGACCGTCAAATTAGATATTTAAAAATGCATACTAATGCATGCTAAAGAAAAACACTTCTCCAAACGGATATATTATAACAAGTTGATCTTAACGAACTCCTAAGTGCCTAAATATCTTAACATCCCCCCTCGGAAAATACTTGGCATAGGATTGAAGGATTTACAAAAGTGACGCTATTAGGAGAAGGAAGGAGGAATTATATCCTATCCCCCCTTAATGACAAGTTATTGAACTCCTAACATAGATCGAAGTTTAGAAAACTTCACTTTTGTAAAAGACTTTGTGAAGATATTGGCAACTTGGTCATCTGTAGGGCAGAAGAGCACTTCAAGAATGTGATCATGAACAAGCTTTCTGATGAAGTGCATATGTATCTCAATGTGTTTGCCGCGTTGATGTTGAATTGAATCTTTGGCGAGTTTAATGGCACTTTGGTTGTCGCACCAAAGTGGAGTAGGCTGTTGCTGCTGGAATCCAAACTCTAAAAGGATCCATCGAAGCCATAAAGCTTCCTTACTAGCATTAACTATGGTTCGATATTCTTCTTATGTTGAAGAAAGAGCAAGACCTTGTTGTTTCTTAGAAGTCCAAGTGACGGGTCCAGAGCCTAGACTGAAAACATAACTTGAAGTAGACTTCCGATCATCAGGATTGCCATCCCAATATGAATCAATGAAACCAATCAATAAAGGAGCCCCCACTATATTCTAATGAATCCCAAACCGAATTGTACACTCAATATATCGAAGTATTATTTTCGCAGCTTTCCAATGACTTTCATGGGGTGTTTGCATATAGCAGGAAACACTTCGAATGACAAAATAAGACCAGGACATGAATGAGTCAAGTATAAGAGACTATGAACAAGATGATGATACAAGGTAGCATCTACTTCATGTGAAGTGCAAGTGGTAGAAAGTTTGACTCCAGACTGGAAGGGAGAAGGGTTAGGTTTACAATATTCCATGTGAAAGTGACGAAGAATGTCACAAGCATGCTTAGAAATAAAGATTCCTTCTTTGGTTTGCCAGACTTGGAGACCAAGAAACTAATGCGAATGTCTTAAGTTTTCCATTTAATTTTTTTTGCTTAAGACTGGATTTCACATGAGTTAAAAGATTAGGGTCATTACCAGTAAGAATAAGATCATCAACATAAAGAAAAAGGATGATGAGATTATTTCCTAATTTCTTGGTATAGACATTGGGGTCAGAATGACATCTAGAAAAACAAGTGTTAAGGAGAAAGCTATCCATTTTGGCATACCAATCTTGAGGAACTTGCTCAAGGCCATATAGATTTCTTAAGGAGAAATACAAGGTCGGAGTCATTCTGAACATATCCAGGAGGTTGTTCAATGTAAATTTCCGCATGAAAATCACCATGTAAGAATGAAAACTTGACATCCATTTGATGGACCTCCCATTTATGTAAGGCTGCAAGGGAAAGAACAAGGCAAATGGAGTTCATTTTTGCGACATGAGAAAAGGTTTCATTGTAGTCAGTTCCTTGAACTTGGGAAAAGCCTTTGGATACTAACATTGCCTTAAGCCTTTCAACACTTCCATTTGATGCAAACTTAGTTCAATAGACCGATTCACATATGAGAATTTGTATTCCTCTTGGAAGAGGTACAAGATCCCAAGTATCGTTTTGCATTAAAGAATGATATTCTTCATCCACAGCTGTATTCCAATCTGGATTCCTTGAAGCTTCTGCAAAAGTCTATGAACCATGATTATCTGAAACTTGAGGAAAAAGAGAACAGGCTTGCTGGAACTAAGAATGTGTTCATGATGGATCTCTAGGATCACAAGCAAGGTCACCAGCCTCTTCACATGTTGAACGACCCAACGAGGAAGCGGTTGTGTTGGGACAATTGAAGGAAAATGAACAGGTAGAGGTGTATTTTCATCCTCATTGCCATCATCATAAACTGGAGTTGGAAAGTTGTCAAGGAAGTTGGAAGTAGAAGAAGGCATAAGCGCCGAATTAGGCTCGTAGGCCATAGATGGCACAAATGTTGAGTTAGGCTTGCAGGCTAAGAGATTTTCATCAAATTTAACATCTCTTCTAATAATTATATCATGAGAATGTGGTTGAAGAAGTTTATAACCTTTTACATCTTCAGAGTATCCAACAAATATGCAATTTTCACTTTTAGGCTATAATGCATTTTCTTTTTTTCATCCGGAATGTGAGCCCACTACTAAACACAAAGAAGTGACTTACATCTGGTTTAATTTTACTCCATGCTTCTTTTGGTGTGATACCTTGTAAAGCTTTAGTGGGGGTGCGATTAACTATGTAATTTTCACAATTTATGGCTTCAACCCAAAAGTGAAGACCAAGTCTCTTAACTTTAATCATATAATTAGTCATTTCTTTTAAAGTGTGATTCTTTCGTTCAGCTACACCATTTTGCTGTGGTGTATATGGAACAATGTGTTGTTGTTGGTTTCCATGTCCTATGCCAATAGTAGTGAAATTGTTGTTAACATATTCTATGCCATTATCAGATCTTAAACTAAGAATTTGATGACCAGAATGCTTTTCAACAAGGGCCTTATAGGCTAAGGACATGTTAAATACTTCACTCTTAAATTTCTGGAAATAAACTCAAGTGCATCTGGAGTAATCATCAATGAAGGCTAAAGAAATATTTGAAACCTGAAAAGGAAGTAGATGGAAGAGGACCACACAAGTCACTATGCACAAGCTCCAAAGGGGCCTAGGTGTGCCAAGATGTTTGTTTGTCAAAACTGTCCCGATGATGTTTTCTGAGTACACAGCCAGAACAAACACCATCCATGCAAGATACCATCGAAAGAACTATTACCATATTTGTTTACATAGTTGTTGCAATGGACAACAAATTAAATGTCCAAATCACTCATGCCAAAGTTTGCTCGAGTCATCACTATGAACAATCAAAAGTGAAGGAAAATGTGATGACCTAAAGTTGTTAAATTTGCACAACCTATCATCAAGAATTATGGTAGCTAGGACATGCTTAGGATCTTTAAAATCCTTTATTACACCTTGGTGAGGTGTAAACGTTACAGTTTTACCTTCAACATAATGAGTGATTTGATAGATTGACAACACATTGTAGGAAATTCTTTGACACATGGTACATCACTAAAATGAACATAAGCTACTGGAACTGTTCCAGATCCTACAACACTTAGAGATCTCTCATCACTAATAAATATTTGTTTGGTGTTACATTCACGCATAATATAAAATATGGCTTGATCTTTAGCCATATGATAAGATGCTCCAGAATCAATGAGCCACCCATTTGAAGTAGAAGAAGAAGATGCAGTAGGAGCAAGGGGAATCATAGTTGACATTATTAACTTATCTCTACATCTCCATGATTAATAATGAAGATCAGATACTCTCCACAAATTGACAAACTCGTCCTGATGATGGATCCCGATATAGATTCAAAACGTCGACAACGTGACATTGGAACTGTGGATTCTCCAAAATCAACTAAAACTAATAGCCACAGAAATCTCGCAACATGATTGATATATTTGCCTTTTCTTTTCCAATTATTTTACTTTGTTTATAATATAAGTAATCACTTTGAAGATGCATAACATCATTATTAATAAACATGGAGTGAAATTGTTTTATATTGTAGCAAACCACCTCCTTCATTTGACAAGTAATGGAATTTGATTCCTAACCCTTATGCTATCATAGTTCCATTAAAAAGGTACTTATACGTAGCAAACTCCCCCTAACCCTTGTGATACTCTTTCATTTGAAATTGTGATTAATTTTATAATTTATTTGAATTAATGCATCCCTGAAACAAAACAAAACGAATCCTTGAAAACATCTTTCCACACTGCACAAAACTTTAATCAAACTAAAAAACCTTAAAAAAACATCTTTCCACACTACACAAAACTTTAGTCATAATAAAAACTTTCACTATGCTGAGTATAAATATTTTCACTAAACATAAACCAGTTCTAATATCGTATTCCAATATGGATATAGGAATATAGATATAGTTCTTGTTTGTAAATGATCTTAGAATCAAGTGCTATACTACAATACCATATTTTAATATGAATATAGTTCAAAAATACCATATTCCAATATGGATATAATTCTTCTTTATAAATGATTTTATAAAGTAAAACAAAGTATTTTAATTTGTAAATGATCTTAAAATTAAATATTAATTTTTAAATAAAAAAATTGTAATTTATTAATTTATCTAAAATCAAAATTACAAAATACACAACCATATTATCTTACATCTTTCCCAAAAAGGAAAATACAACGAACAAATATAATATCGCACTTCAATTAGCCAACTATTCTATCAAAATACCAAATATGTCATCAAACAAATACTGCATGGCAGCGGATAGCTGCTAAGGTAGGTACAATTGTATTTATGGAATTTGAAAATGAAGAGAAGAGGTTTAATTATATGTATGGCAATTTGAAAATAATAGGTTTGAGTTTCAGACCTAATTTATGTTGTTCATGATCGAGACCCAGACTCAGCAGCAGCATCAGCAGCAGTGGCTTCGGTTGGTCATGCAAACAAAACTTGTTAGCAACACTCCGACCAAAAAAAATACTATAGCTTACCAGTCACACGCTTGGCTAATAAGCAAATCAAACTGAGACTGCAAGCTCTTTGAAAATTGCTAAAAGAGCTCTTTTGCAGAGTATTAGTAGAATTCAAACAAATAAAATATTTTACATAATTGATTTTCCTTGCAAATAATGTCTTGACAGTTTGCTAGAAATATTCGATAGCAAGAGTAACGTTGTTTTTTAAATAAAAAATAAATGATGGCCTTCTTGTCTTTTAATAATTATTTTTTCTAAGATTAAACACACATGCCATAGCTACATTTCACGGAAAAGTTGATTGATGAATCTGTTTTGATGCTTACTAGTTTTGGTCTTACCTTTAGAAAATTCTATTTATTAGTTGCATAATAAATAAGCCATCAATACTTAATTTCTTTAAGTTGGTAGCATTATCTATTAATTTAAAGACGAGTATTTGGAAAGATTCCACGGTGGACGGGAAATTTAAGTTGGAATTGAGATCTTATAATATAGAAAACATGACTATCTCATCATAACACAATCAAATGATGAAGTAAATAAAAGATGTGATTGGAATTGATATGAATCACATTGGGATCATATTTTTTTTTTGTTTTTTATGTGACTTGATGGAATCAAATTATTTATTTATGTGAGTTGATGGAGTAGAGTGGCTCGGCCTCTGCAACAAAATGGAGTGGCCCGGCCTCTGCATTTATGTCATTTATTTTTGAACAGAAAAGAACATGCATGTAACATCTAAACACTTACCTTTGAGCTCGTGCACGCAACCACCTGGTTCATTTGTTGCTGCAACAACGATTATACACATAGGGGGAGAAAACACATGGCACTTGTTTGGAAAACGAGCCAAAATTATCATTATTCTGAGGGAGTCCAGCCAGCTAATGATAAGAAACCATATCATGACATTACGAAAAAATGTTTGAGGATGTAAGGATAATATACCCGCATCACACTGGCAACACGGGACGTTGGTCGAGTTTCATGAGGAAGTTATGACAACATTGGTGCCAAGTATTGGTAGGAAAATATCAAAATCAGGGGGGCTTGGTGGGAAAAAAATACCAAGAAGCAAAACAATGCAAGCATAACATAGCTCCAAGCCTCAGAATTTATGCAGTGAATTACGCTGAGATGGTAAATGATTCTCATATGTACCTGGAAAACCTTGTTAATTTTCTTTAGTGCTTGTTGCTGCCTTCAAGCTCCTCTCTTTTAATTCTTGTGAAATAAATATCCATGTTTAATGTTGCTCTTTTTCTTTCCTCTGATCCTTGTGAGACGCTTGGGAGTCCGAGAAGTATGTGAAAGAATAGAATGAAGCGAGAGAAGCACACTTGGCAGATTGATTACCTTCTCATTATTAAGAGAATATTAAATAGAAAATAGAAAACAACAATACTATGGGTGAATACCACAGGTGAGTAAATACGGTGGGTTACCTAACTCACTAACTTAACTACGGGTGAGATTACTTTCTTCAGCACACCCCCTTAATCTCAAGTGGTAGTACATCATCAGCACTGTCTATGCCTAAAAATGCCTGCTGATCTATGTCTCAGCTAGGCTTACATTTCATTCAAAAAACTTTAGCTTGACTTTCTTCCTTGAAGTGTACTCGGAATTATTTTTCTTTGTCTTCTGGATCTTGATGCTAAGTAGTTGATCTTCTTCATCTTCTGGAGCATAGTGAAAGTCTTCATCTGCTGTTTCAACATGATTCTTCTGGCTGTCATCTTTACTTGCACACTGAACATTTTTGTTAGAAAAAATATGAATATATTTCAGCTTTTCTTGATGATAGCTACTTCATTATTGACTTCTTCATTTGCTTGATTCCATTGTGCATCCTTCACTGCTTCTTCAAAAATTGTGGGATCAAAAGAAAACAGAACATATTGTAGATGCTCATCAGTAACAGGAGCCTGCTCATAGATCTCCCTCAAACTTCTGGTTTTCTGGTTTTGGGGTGGACTGCATAATGTTGTTTTTTTGTGATGCTATCAGTTGGTTGTTGCTCATTCTCAACAACTATTGCAGCTTCTATGCTGCTATCAATTGTCTCTTGCTCAAAGAGACTATCACTCACATCATTGAGTACCGCTGCAGTGACAGGTTTGCTTTTACTGTCATCATCAAACATAACTAGATCAATATCATTTGCTGGGATTATATGATAACTAGCTGCCTCATAGACACAATCATATTGACTGTCTTCCACTTCAGTGTGGGATTCTTGGTGCTCTGCTTGACTTACAAAGTCATCTTCCTCTACCATTGGTTCCTCACTGAAGACTTCTTTTAGTGTATCCCATGCTCTCTTTGGAGTATCAGCTTCTACAATGTAATGAAATAGGGAATAGTCTATACTCTCTTGTATGAGACATAAGGCAACAACTTGCCTTCTTTCTTTTTCGAATTCTGTCAAAGCATTAAACTTTTCTGAATCAATGGGATCCTCTTCAACTATGAAGTGCCACAAATTTTGTAATTTTAACACATTAATTACTTTGATTGCCCATACATCATACTCATCTCCATTAAAGCTCTGCCATAAACCTTGTGGTGTTAAAGATATTTCTTACCTCCTCAAATTCTTCTGGGACTACTTCTGGTAACACCATCTTCAAGAATAGATCTTCTTTTATAGATCACAACCTTCAATAAGATTGGATGATCAGAGGGTGAGCTTTCTGCAATGGAGAAAGCTCCGCGAACTCATGGTCCACAAACTCCTCTTCTCCTCTTCATGCTAGCCAGATCTGAACAGATCCACAACGATCTACCTGTGCACACCTCTGCACTTTCTTCTTTGCAATTACCGGTGAAGTAACGACAGATAGGGTTAGGACAAAGGCTGCCCTATGTGAGATTAAAAAAAAAAATTTCCTAGCACAATCAACGTTATGTGCAATTGGAGGATTTTTTATTTTTATTTTTCCAGATCTTTGCTCCCGATGTGTCTCTTTCTTAAAGGAGGGAGCTCTATCATCCAGATCTTGCCAGTGGGTTGATCTGATCAAGTTGGAACATATTCGATCAAGGTGTAACGGATCGCAACAATTATTATTATTATTATTATTTTTTCTTCTCCATATCTGGCCACCGCTTTTTTCCTACAGTAAAAGAGCGGTGCCACTGCCTATTTTGAAGAAGAGAAAAGCGGTGCCACCGCTTTGCTGATATTTGGCATAAGCGGTAAACAACTCCTACTTAGACGGATTTCTAGCACCGCGCCTCCCACCGCCTACTTCCTTTGCACTTGGAGTGGTGCTCCTTGTTTTTATTAAAAAAAAAACAAGGGATTTTTTTTTATTAAAATAAAAACACAAGGCTAAGCAAAGTTTTTTTTATTTAAAAAAAAAAATAGAGTGCAGTAGTTCCCTAGGCAAACAACTTTCAAATGGCTTTGCTTCGTGAAAGTGATTTCCAGTTTGTGATTCAAAGGCTTACCCCAACAATGGACGGATCACGGCGTAAGCTTTGATACCATGTGAAAGAATAGAATGAAGCGGGAGAAGCACACTCGGCAGATTGATTACCTTCTCATTATTAAGAGCATATTAAATACGAAATAAAAAACAACAATACTATGGCTGAATACCACAGGTGAGTAAATACCGTGGGTTACCTAACTCACTAACTTAACTACGGGTGAGATTACTCTCTTCAACAAAATATTGTGTGCAAAGTTGGGATTTGGAAGTTGAGTTTGGTTTGAAACTTTTATGGTATGCACAACTCTCATGGCTATCTACATCTTGTTTACGGAGACTTTGGTTTTCAGACCTCCTTTCTTGCTTCTCTAATGCTGTAACCTGATAGAAATTGAAGCCAGTAAAATCCCAATTAATTTCAAGGTTTATTACGTCTCCACAAGTATGCACTTTATTCTTTGGATTTTGTCATATACTTTTTTCTTTGGCTTTTGTCATATAGATGGTGATTTCTTGCTTCTCGGTTTATCCATTAAAACTCTATTTATTTTAGGTATAAGCTGACGGGTACATGAAAGGTTGAGAATCTTACATTTAAAACCTTTCCGGCACATAATAGGGAGTATACATATGCATATTTGGTTCGGGGAAAATTATAGTAGTAACGAACAGGCAAATCATGGCAATTTTCCTGGGAAATGCAACCTGCCACGCTAACTAGCAAGAAAAAAACTGGGAAATACCTTCATTAACGTTGCTTATAAAGGAAAATGCTTGGGGTCATGCAGAGTGCCATACTCCAAGTCATAGGAGCACAAGATAACCGGTTCTCTGTTTGTGTTTGTTGTCCCGCAACAAACAAATAAATTTCCTACCCATTGCAGACATTTTTGCAAACCCGGTATTTATTTCTTACATAATTTTTTTCTGCTTAGTGAGAATCAATTCTAGACCAGAAGAAACTTAAAATTTGTTGAAGTATTGGTCGCAGGTTTTTAGAGATGAAATGGTTAGCTCTCCAATCTGTCATAACACAACTAAATTTGCTCAAAACATGTTCCGAAATACATGTTTTCTGTGCTTTTCAACTTCAGAAATTATGCCAATAGAAACATGGAGGCTATACCTATGTTGGTAGTTTTTAATTTTCAATGGGTAGAAGTGACAAGACAAGAGTAAGTGGACTGTTAGAACCAACATGTTTTGTTGGATTATGATCCAGACCGGTAGTAGTAGAATATGAGTGCCAAAATTCTATTCGTTGGTACCTCATGGTTAAAATGAGTAGTAGAATATCGGTTTAACTAAATAGTACATATTTGTTGTTTACAGCTTTTAATTTCTCCATCATTCTTTCACCTTCAAAACATATAAATTTAGCCATAAAAAATAGTGTGCAGTTCTAATTCTCCATGTTTTTTCAAGAATGAACAGCTAGGAATTAGACCTGAATTAGAATACTTCATGAAATGATTGTGTAATTACCTGGTGTTGGTGTTTGTTCTCTTGTGCTCCCAAAACATGAATTTTAATTTGCATTCGCAACTGAGACACGCCCAACAACAATACCAAAAAATTAATTTTAATTTGCATTAGCAATTGACACACGTCCAACAACAATATGAACAACTATGTCGATTATATAAAGGATTCAATATGAACAACTATGTGGATTATATACGAGATGTCAATTCTGAGAACAACTATGAGAATCCACAGCAACCAAATGACAAAAGATAAATTGAAAAATCGAAAGCATCTCAGCTATGAGAATCCACAGCAACCAAATGACAAAAGAGAAATTGAAAAATTGCAGATGCTTGCAGATTCAAAAGAGAAATCGAGAAATTACAGATGCAGAGGATTACCTCATTACCTCATGGGATGGAGACAGTGAAGAAAGAAGCTTCTGGGCGATGCATTAAGCTTTCACACGGGGCACTGCATTAAGCTTCAGCACATGGCGGTCGTAATTACAGATGCAGAGGATTACCTCATGGGATGGAGACAGTGTAGAAAGAAACTTCTGGGCAATGCATTAAGCTTCTGACACATCTTCTTTCGGGGGGGGGGGCGGTGCAGGAATCTTCAAGACATGGCGGTCGTACTGTTATTGAATGCTCATCAAATGCATACCCATATAAAATGTTTGGGTGTTTCTACTGAGAATTCAGTTATTAATTCAATTATTAATGCATCTTAAATGGTTGGGTGTTTTTACGGAGAATTTTGCCGGCTCAGCAATAACATTCCAACTATTTCAACCAATAAGGTGTAAGTTAAGTATTTGAAAACTTAGGATAGCAATATTGCATAAAATTTGGGTAAAATTCAAAAATGAAAGCAAAGTAATACATAGTCAACTAGACAAGACTAATTCGTTGGTCAATGGCAAAACGAAAACAAACAATATACGCTGTCTATGGGTAAGTATAACAATGGGAGCTGCTAAAAGCAACAAATCCCTGCCTAGGGGTGCTTGTACTTAGAACTAGGAAGATCGGTTGTATATTATAGATAATGACACAAATAATAGTAAATGCAGGCAAAGCATCTGTTCCATTTAGTATTTGTTGTATATTATAGCTAACGACACAAATAATAGTAAATGCAGGCAAAGAATCTGTTCCATTTAGAATGGAAATCCCAGCTGTTTTTGTTTTGAGGAGACACAGCGGTGAACCGGAATCAAAGTAAAAACAATAAGCTATATTAATATATGATCTACGAACCAGGTATACAACCAGCCGTTTTCCTCATTGCCTGTATGAATAACTTCATAGTACTATATTTGCTGAACAGTTGGAGAGTCCATCTTGACCTAAAATTACAATAAACAGGAACTATACAGAAACTTAAAAATAGAACAATAATTCGGAATTGCAAAACACACAGTGTATACACAATGAATATGCACTTCCTTCAGCCTTACAATTTATAAATGAAGAACACAGTGTTCCACGTGCTGAATGACTAATGGTATCCACAAGATCAATGTAATAGCCCTCGAGTAAATGGATATAAACTTCTAAATTATGAAAGTGGGACAGGTTATGACTGGGATTCAAGAAAGGTGAGTTATATGATAATATGTCCAGTGAAGCCAACTGAGTAGTTTGCTGAGCCATCACATGTTCTCGTTTATTAAAAGACCATGGACACTAGGAACCACGTCCGTCTTGTTCACCAATCTCCTCCATAGGTTGGGCGAACGTTCAGATTCCTACGCGGGGAGAGGCGAAGGAAAACACTGTGAGAGGGGTAGGTATACACATATTCAGCAAGTTCACCATCTCTTTGACATCATATGCACTTAACATTGCAAGCGCAGCTCCCAGGCTGTGTCCTGTCAATGTTATACTCAAACTCTCGTCCTTATCAAACGCGTTATCTCCCCCACTACAATATCCCTGGCGCTTCTACTGCATTTTTCAGAGCAAAGTGTAACAAGAAAGGAATTTATCCCTTCTCTTTTCGGATATTTGGATCCTGAATTTTTTTGTGTAGGGCAAGCGGAACTAATATCTCTTTGAAATTTTTGCATCCATTCTTGAGCTGTTCTTGTTCCTGGATAGGAAATAACTATGTCTCGTCGTCACAGTCTCTCTAGATCATTTAGATCCGTGCAAACGGAAATAAAACCTATCCAAACACCTTCATTTATTTCTTTGTCAATAGATTTGTTGTTGAAAAGTGGCGTCACTGTTCTGTTTTGTTTTTCTTGGCCTTGTTAACTTTTACAGATTTAAAAAGACGGGGTGATTTCAAAGCCGTTGGACTATATCATGCAATGAACTTTGATATCTATCTAACAAATGTCTCGAGGCAATATTAGATTGATTCCTTCACATTTATGGTTCACATTTATGGTTATTCAAAATTTTAATGCTTTTTAAATAACTTTCATTGCGTGCCACTTGTTAGGAAGTAAAATTTTAATGCTTTTCAAATAACTTTCACTGCGTCCCACTTGTTAGGAAGTCTTTCGCTGGTAACATGGAGTACATGTGTTCATAGTCTCTTTCATAAGAGAACAATTGGTTAATTGGGAAGCCAGATTGAAAAGCAGGTCGCTTCACGGGCTCCTTCATCAACATTTGTAACTTGGTGCCGAAAAAGAAAAGCAGGTGGCTTCACAATATCGTTCATCAACATTTGTAACTGGACAGGGAAAATGAGAAGCTGGTGGCTTCACAGTATCTCGGTGGGTGGTCACATCTGCAAAGTTCATATATCGTTTCTTTTGTTAATTCTGTGTTTTTTTAATTAATCATCTGTACTGTCACATATAGAGCCTGAGTTTGAAGGGATTCATTTCGCGGAAAGAGAGTTCAAACAATCAAATTCCACAATCAGCCAGAGTGTTGCGGATGTGCTAGTGACATAGGAAGTTAAAACCTTCATAGTCTTAAATTTTATAGCATTCTTACCAATTTAGGGAAGGCATTTTCTTTTGTTTCTTGTTTACAAAGAAAAGCATTTTCTTTGTTTTATTCTGGGAGGAAAGCATTTTGCTTTTCTTTTTAATTTTTTTGGGCGTATTATTCTTCTTCGGATCTTGATTTGCAAGTCATCCCTTAAATAATAGACTCGGAGAATCACCCTTTGCAGAAACAAGAGTCGAGGTTGCTGTAGGAGAATGGTTATTTTAAGGCAGCAGTTGTAGAATATAACAGTCATATTTTATTTTATTTTTTGCAATGCTTTTACAGAGAATCTGTTTTGTTTGCGTCTTATCTCTACAAACTCCTTTTTATTGCAGAAGAGACTTTATTAAAGTTTATTTCAAACGCTAAATGAAATGCTCTTCAGTGAATCCAGATGCTTGGGATGAAGGTTACGGTTATCCTAAAGATCATAGTTAATAATTAGTGCGGTATTTTGAACAGACTGGTTCGGATGCTATTGGAATTGTCACGATTTGACATGGTTGTCCAGGAGTAGCTGCACTAGCTTGTTTTCTTGCTGAAATTTTGATATAAACAGTACAAAGGTAAACATAATATTCCCATACCCAGGGATCTCTGTTTTCTTTGCAGGTCCGAAGATGAATGGGTGCTTACTTTTTGTTGTTTTAATTCAGGTTGCATAGATGTTCTTACCGCTTGCTCAAGTGAAAATGAAAGAGTAATTGAGATTTTAAACATGCAGGTGAAACGATTTGTAAGCTGAGAGAATCGTAGCAATTTAAAATTTGTGCAGTGTTCATCAATGTCTAATTTGAACGCTATTACTAATTTGAACACGTCATGAATTCCCATGGTTCAAAGGAGAGCAAATCCTATGCTGGATGCTAATGGAGAGAGGATAACAGGTCCAGAAAGACAAGTTAATTAACAACCAACTTAGCTGAAATATAGCACCTCCTAACATGTGAAGCATCAGCTACAGGAAGCTTAGTCGACCTATATGTTCAGCTAAAAAATGCAAAATAGCTCATGTTCGATTTCTAAATAATTGAATGCCTGCATCAATCCAAGGGCGTGCGCTCAACTACAGGAAAATAAGTATAATCCAAGACAAAAGTAAACCGTGCTTATAAGCTATGCATAATAATATTAATGTATCAGTTTATCAACGGATACACAGCCCTGGTAAAAACACCGATAATCTCATGAAGAAGTGTATGTTCAAGACAGATCTGTGTTTGTGTATATATTCTGATCGTGATGGTCTGTATAAATTATGATGTGAAGAAGTATATGTTCTAGATAGGTCTGTGTTTGTGTATATATTCAGATCTTGATGGTCTGTATAAATTATGATGTTGTAAATATATATATTGGATGGGTGATAGGTAGCAGGCACGGAGGAGGGCATAAAGGAGTCTCATGCAACGTTTTCTGCTTGTTTTGGGGCAGCATTCATTATGCTTCATCCTACAAGGTATGCAGCCATGCTAGCTGAGAAAATGCAAAAGCACCGCACAACAGGCTGTACAGGATTATATGCAAGAACCATCGCTCGTATGTATAATGAGGTTTAACTGTATTTGTTTTTCGGATCTTAAAAGATATATTTTTTTCTGGCATTTTAACAACTTCAGATTATTGTTGCACTATTCATGCATAGATAAGTGGTGTTGGAATAGCACATCAAAGGCATTAACTGCGAGGAAGTCTCAGTGCAAGTCCGCTTATATAAAAGGTTTAACAGGGTGCCCATATTGTTGTGGCGTTGATGATGCCTTGAGCTTCGTTCTGTCTATCTCGAGGTGGTCTACCCGAGAGCTATCCACAAAAGATGGGGTTAGTAACCTACGGACGCTCCATTGGATTTCAGAGACTCCATGTCTAGAATGGTGGGTTGCATTTGTTGGGTAGTTAGTATTGTCTGTGTAGCTAGACAGAATCAGTAGATGTCTTATAAGTTTTAATGGTTAGTAGAATCAGTAGATGAGCAATCAGTAGATGTCTTATAAGTTTTAATGGTTGATGTCTTATAAGTTTTAATGGTTAGTAGAATCAGTAGATGAGCATGTAGGGTTTAGCAGCATTCTCAACGCCCACAGAGGATGCACCTTATCTTAAGGCAATAGTCTTCGAAAGATTCATAGGCCACGTCCAACTTAGTTTTTTTAAGTTAGATTCATAGGCCACGTCCAACTTAGTTTTTTAGTTATAAAATTTTCATTCTAGTAGTAGAGGAATCAATTAGTCTCTACTGGAAAAAAATTAGTTTAACATGATTGCCAGTCAACTGAACTTATCTGTTTTCCTTTTTTTCACTAACTGAAATAACTGAAATATCCATTTATTGAATCCGTGGCATTTGAACAGATATGTCATGTTATTCTTTTGTATCAGTTGCAGTTATTAATATATGCACTCTACATTATAAGCTGTGTAAATGAAGGCGCACCATAGAATATATTCAGCGAAGCACTTACCCAATGGAGGAAACCAGTCTTTTGAACGTCCAACATGACTAGATAAAGGTAATGCATTTTCTTCTTTGGATTACTGAGCATTTTCAATTTTTAGTTTGAATACTAACCAAACTCAAACACAGAACGATGCCAAATGCTAAAGACTGTTCTCTCAAGGCAAGAGGGTGCCAACACCATGTAATGCCGAAACCATGGCACGTGCACTTAATGCATGTATAGATGCTTAGAATCCATAGTGGAACATTTTGAAAAAAAGGACCTTACACATTTAATGTTAGCGAATTAATGTCACTGTTATGTCACTGTTTTCTTTAGCATTATTTCACCTTTCAATATGTTTATGCAATTTTCCATATGAGATTGGGCTAATTTGTGTTTGAAGTTCCCCTCACCTTGATTTGAGGCCAAAGTCCAAGCTCGTTATTGGTTGACATAACAATGGTTCAAATACTTGATTGAAAAGCTTTGATTAAAATAAAAATATAAAAATAAAAGTAAATACTGAATTGAAAACTTACTCAAATGATTATATGACTGCAAAAATTTCTGTGTCAAGATTAATATAACTGCTTGCGGCCGATCACAAGAGTCCCTGCTAGCTAGGGCAGGGACTAATAAGGCTCCAAATACTACCATACCATATTCCAATATGGATATAGTAGTTCTCGTTTGTAAGTGATCTTATAATAAAGTAAAACCAAGTAAATTTGACATTTAATATGGATAATTTTATTCTTAATGCAATACTCTATTCCAATATGGATATAAGAAAATGGATATAACTATTGTTTGTAAATGATTGTAATACCGTATTTCAATATGGATATTGGAACATGAATATAGTATTGTTTATAGTTGACTTGATTGTAGAATCAAGTTTTATATTGTTTATAGTTGACTTGATTGTAGAGTCAAGTGCCATATACAATACTTTATTCTAATATGAATATAGTATAGTTTTTGTTATGGATATTAGAACATGGATATAATTATTGTTTATACTTGATTGTAAAATAAGTGTTATATTATAATACTTTATTTTAATATAAATATAGTTTTATTTGTAAATGATCTTATAATGAAGCAAAATAAAGTAAAGTTGACATTTAATAGGAATATAATTTTTTGTTTGTAAATGTTCTTATAATGAAGTAAAATAAAGTAAAGTTGATATTTAATATGGACATTATTTTTAGTTGTAAATGTTTTATGGTTACATTAAATTTGTTAAAAATTTAATATAGTTTTATTATATTATATAGATGGGATTAATTTAATATGAATATATATATATAAATTTATATAGTTTTATTGCATCGAAGGTGTTATTTAAAAGGGTTGCTTTTCTGAAAGTTTCGTCGTTTATCGATGGCATATAAGAGTTTCTCATCGTGTCTTTAATATTTTATAATTATTTTTAAAATCTTTTCATATGTAGGATTTGGAGGATTCAACATTTTCCCAACAACTGCTTCTTATCTTTGTAGAACGAGAGGAGGTAGATCGAACCAATGAGAGACACTTTAAGCTTTCAAGACCAACACAACGAGCGATGGGTACAGGTTGAGCTTCAACAGGACCGCGAATGGGAGGCAGAATTTTACGATCCATGAACAAATCATCAGCAGCAGGTAGCAGAGTTTCCTTATGATTGAATTCCTCCCATTCACGCAAAATTCAAAGTCTGTGTCGTAATTAACATATGCCACATCGATTTTTTGTTTCTCCGATGAAATCCCATCGGTCTACGAGATATTGAGAGAGGATGGAATTCTAGTGCTCTCCCAATAGTTTGTATACCTTTAAGTCTATGTCTGAGTAAATTAAATCTGAGGACTCTGCCAAATGTTTCCAATCTTGAAGGAGGGCACCGTTGACAATCACAATTCTTCGAATTCGGGTCTCGGCGCATTTACGAACACAGGAAAGACTTCTAGAAATGAGAATTTGGGGACAAGAAGGAAGAAACCCCATGGAAACGAATACAAAATTCATGACAATATTCTTCTAGTGAGGTCGTTTGTATTGCCTAGTCCAACAATTCATTGACTATCCATTTTAATTTTTCTAGCTGAATATATTTGTATGTTGAATTGAACATGTATCCTCAAGGCAAGTTTGATCGGATCTGGAAATCATATTTTCCATCATATTATAAAATTTCCCTTGAGTATGGTTTTGTAAAGAATGTAAGTTCACAGCAGCATATTTCAACAGATAATACCATAAACCATCCTCCAGATTTTGTGATGCAAACGGGATGGGTTGTGGACATGCCGCCTAATTTTTTTATTCTCTTGGCTTTAGTCATTGTATGGGAACAAAACATTACTCTTGTTATACTTTGCAGAGCTGGAGATGCTAAGTATGTCTAGGTCCTTTTACGTCACAAAAAACAGTTTAAAATCATTACTTTGGTGCAAAATTATTCCGTAGTTGGAATAACATTCCTATCGAATATAACATATGATTGTACATTTGACGCCACGAACTTCATGTGTCGACCTATAATAAACTCTTTGGAGTGTTACTCTCTAATCGATTAGGATTAGGCAACATATGTGCAAGACAGTAAGTGCCCTAACCGAACTTGTCCCAGTGAAGTTATAATAATAATTATAGTCAATGTCTAAGCATTTGTTTAATTTTAACTGCAGTTGAAGCTCCTAACGCTATCAAAAGAGCCTATGATATAAAAAATTGGATCTTCGATCCTTGATTTTTGATGGAGTGGGAAGGAATTGGGTGCGATCAAAGCTCTTTAGTGTGAATAAAGCCTTGCAAAGTCAATCTCATAATCTCATAAATGCTAACATAAATTCTCTCTGGAAGTACACTAAAATGGTGTACATAAATTTCCAATACTTACCAGAAAATAATATTATAATATTATAACATTATAACAGATTCATCACAATTTGAAGAATAAATTATTAATGACAATGGATACGGGGATTTGTCTTCTGGGTAACTACAATCAACTGTGCAGAGCCAACATTATTTATTTATTTTGTTTAGGTATAAGAACTTGAAAATATAGGCAACGTGGTGAATAATAGAAGAAATTTGACATGTAATGGCATAAATGATATAGACCACATGGTGAATATCAAAGAAAGTTTTTGTTTATGGATTCTTGTTGTAGGAGTCACTTCTGAATTTGAAGGTTGAAGAAAGGCTTATGGGAGTCTAATGAGGGGTCATATTTATATTAGTTTTTTTTCAAAGAAATGTAACAATAAGAAAATGACTTTGTCTTTCTTCGATTGTAATTTTCAGTTTCATATATCAAAGCTTACGACTCAGAGGGCCTCCACATTCCATCGTGATGGTTTTGAGATCCATAAGGAGAGAAGGTAACCATGCCTTTGCCTTTACGTGTAGTGAAGAGAAAAAGGTAAAAATAAATTCAATGGAATTGTTACGTCTATCAAAACTTGTGCCCCATGAACTACAATATGTGCATGGAAGGGGGTTGGCTTCTGCAACCATGATGTCATGAAAATTGGACAACAAGCTACTAATGGACATCATAACTATATACTATCAATATTCAATACGAAGATTGACTTGGGATATTAAAAGCTTGAAACACAATATTTTCTTCACTTGCCAACCTTATTTGGCCATTCAATGACCTTCAATACATGAGATTATAAGAGGACCCACACGGATGGTCGACATGAAAAATGGCGTTGCTTGTGCAAATTATGATGTGCATAAATTTTGATGTCTCACATTGTTCAAGTTTTCAATTTCAAAGGTATAGTCTCGCCACGTCTAGGTCGGGTCTCGGTTTCAAAGGTATAGTTCCTCCATGTCCAGGGGTTTCGAGGTTCTCTAAAGCTACCTAAAACTTGGAAAACTCCTATAAATATGCCCCTTGGATTTTTGGACTTTTTTGCTTTGTAATATTTCATTGGCATAGGTGAAAACATTGACTCAATCACCGAGTATTTTCAAATTTAAAAACTTAATTTACAAAATCCTTTTGGAGGAAACTTATTTTCACTTATGTCACAATTTAGGAGTTTGATGTAACTTATTTTCACTTTTTTCCCTAGACTTGCTTTCATCACATAAATTTATATTATCTACACACACAACTTTCTCTCATTTTTGAAACATATCGAAGTTATCTTCTCTATTTCATTTTCCCTGCTTTAGGGGTATGCTAATTATTATTATATTATATACAGATGAGATTAATATCATCTAGTATATATATATATATATATATAGAGAGAGAGAGAGAGAGAGAGAGAGAGAGAGAGAGAGCATTAGTTGTGATACTCTTTATCTAGGTTCAGATCTAACTTACAATATGTTATGATGGAGATAATTGATTCTTTGTGAATAAGCAAAATATATAAAAATTTCAAATTCTACATAAATAATGTAATAAATATAATTTATTTTTTACGATGTTATAATTTTGTATAGGAAATGTCTAAACATTCAACGATTTGGGTTGGACAATCTTCTCTTTTTTGGTGGAATCTGATATTTTTTAAATTTTTTTTGCAAAATTTGAATTTAGTTGTATTTTAATCGCTATTTTGATGGTAGATATGGATTTAGCACCTTTAAAAACCCTTGGGGTACCCAAAATTCCAAAACTTGACAAATGTAATCTAGATTTTTAAAAATTATGACTATTTTTTTCAAAATAATGCCGAAAAAATCTACCTTTTCCGATCCAAATCATAAAATTTTTAGACTATGCGATTCGGTATTTGTATAAAATTGTAAATAAGTATTATTTAATTGAAATTAAATCTATTAATATAATAATAATATTTTTAATTTTATATTAAACTAATGAGAGGGATGAAGAAGAAGAAGAAATTTTAGTGTCCACAGCCTATGGGATAGACAACTTCACACAATGATTTATGCATTTCAACCCTTTTTCTGTTTAACTTGATGATAAGTGTCCCCAATTTCTCCATGGTCCTCTCGCTGAATAGATTATCCCAAGAGCTAGCTGTCAGGATGTTTGTATAGTTGTCCCTGCTGTCTTTGAAGGCTTCATACTCTAAAATGAAATGCTTTTCTGTCTCCAATTTTACGAAGGTGCAAAAACACACTCTTTCTTCCCAAGTTTGTTTTGGCCTTTTCCAACGTCGAGTCTCACAACGAAGTTGATCGGAATTAGTTCTTAATTGAGTAATAAGAATCTTGGCGAGTCTCCAAGATATATTGGCCTGTATGTATGACTTTTGATGGTGATTTTAGGTGGGGTTAAACTCTTCAATATAATACTTCTTTCTCCCTAGTTCTTTATCCCAAGTTCGTTTGTGAAACTTATCGACAACAAGTCTTTATCTCTTTACTATTCGTGGGGCATGCGTTCAAGCAAATATCCCATTTACTAAGCCATTTTATATTTTGCTGCATCCAAGTCTTCTTTCTTTTGCAAAATATGTCATTGAAGTTAACCTTAAGCCATATGCTGTCTTCCATTTGCTCAATTCTTTTAGATATCTTATGAGTCACACCATAATAATTGCTTCAATAGAGGCAACCCCCATTTCAGTGAACATGATATCATATGGAACTGGAGTTTCAATTTTGAACTTGTTTGTGATCAAACGCTTTTGAATCTTCTCAATTTGCTTCCATTGTAAATCAGAGGTACTGTTGGCCCACACTTCACAGCCATAGAGAACAACCAAGATCACTAAAAGCCCAAAAAGAGTTTGCAGTGTCCTCCAATCCCATAGATCTACCTCCTTGCATCTATTTTGAAAAGCATAAAACACTTTACAACCTCCTAAAATTCTTTTCTTTCTGCAACCTAAGCTATAAATTTCTATTGAAGTCGATTCCAAGGTATTTGTAATCTATCACTTCTTCAAGAGTGTTGCCTTCAAAGTGAAACTCATGTTGGTTATGCTTTCTTTTGTTAGAAAAGACTACTACCTTCGTCTTGCTAATATTGATTTGTATCCTCAAATGCTCAAAAAACATATTAAGTGCAACCAAATATAGACTTAACAATTAAAATCAAATCATCTACAAACCAAAAAAAACCTTATCACAAATTCGCCCAATAAACATTATCACCGTGTCACCCTCCTATAGGTTTAACCACTCTTCAAATTTACTTAGCCCCGCTATCACTTCTAAAACTTTGAGATACCATACAATCTATTCGATACTTGCAACCTAGATAACAAAACAATCGATTGACTAATAAATTAAACACCCATTTTTAAATTAAAAAGATTCAAGGAGATTTAGGGTTTGAACGGGTCACTGGGGTGACAGTTATCTCGGGCCGCTAGAGCAACATATAAATAAATGTGGATGATTGAAGTTTTTGTTCTGTACATGTGGAAACATGCATTCTTCTATTCGCAATGGCTTTGCCAAAACGATTCGATTCTAGGTTGCTTCAAATGGAATGCACCAGACATCAAAGGCTTCAAGATCTTCAAGTCCAACACCTTTCCTCTCTTTTGTTATTTGATACACATTGCTTATGCATTATCGGGCAATTATCTAATATCTCTACGGTGTGTCCATGCACAGAACGAGAAAGAGTTGCGAACAAGCAAACTTTCACTCTTGACGGAGAAAATACTGGACTTAAGGCGTATTCAACATCGTTACTTGAAGCTGGAGCAGAGAGTCTCCGAATTGAGCTTGCAAATTTTGATGAAAGAAGACGAAATACTGAGTATCGAAGCCAAACATGAGCAGCTGAACTCCAAGCTCAGGTTATTTTACTGAGACGGAGCACACTTTGTCTTGTTTTAGAATTTATGGCAATGTTCCGATGAATGTGCTTAAATTGTGTCAAAGAACTGAAAACTTTACCATAAGCTTTAATTTTCGGATATTACCGCAAGAATTGTTTTTTCCTATGGATCTTCAAAATAATTTGAATAAATATGTTCATTCCGTGTCAGTTGTATAGAGAAAAAGTCTAAAAAATTAATACGAAGTATCAAAGCCTAAAACGAGAAGCTAACCTCAAAGTTTATGTCCTTCAAATTAAACTGCGTACATTTGGCCATAAATTGTAACTTTTGGCATGAATGTGTACTGAGGAAGTGCAAATTTGCATAAATGCGTTTTAACATTGTGTTTTCAGAAAATGTTAACAATGCCCGAATCATGTGAGGGAACTAAAAGTTCTTTTAAAATTCCATTATTTTTGAAAAACGATTCAACGATATATGGCATTTTGAAAAGAATTTGCATATATATGGTTTGGCATTTTTTCGGTATCAACCGATGTATATTTTAACTGCATATTGTGTGTTTAAACTTTTTTTTTCGAAAATATTAAGAAGAAATGTGTAAAGGAACTAAAAGATTTTCATAAGCTACAGAATACTTCCAATATAAGCTCAGCCTTCCGTATCAACGGATGTATATTTTAACCGCATATTGTGTGTTTAAACTTATTTTTCTTTCGAAAATATTAAAATGAAATGTGTCAAGGAACTAAAAGATATTCGTACATGACGATTTGTTATGGAGTTTGAAAAGAACTTGCATAAATAAGTTTTTTCCATGTCAAGTAGATGATGATAAGCCCAATTTGTCATGCTTTCGCGATTCAGGGAAGTAACTCGCGAGGTTTACGAGGCAGATGAAAAGAGAAACCAGAATCAGAAATATTATGAGGTTCAGAAACAGGAATTGCAAAAGTTCGAGCAAGCGTTTGAACAGCGTTGGTCAACCTTAAGGTCAGAGGTGGAAAGTCTGGAAAAAATTATTTGTCAGGTAAATTTTTGCAATCACTTTTAGTTAACAATCTACTTTCTGTTTAATTTGACAAATACTGCGCTCGGGCATGGCATACACAAGGCTGTGTCGCTATGTTTTTTGTTAATTTAACATTGGCAGTGTTAGGATATTCAGGAAAAGGTACAAGGGGCATTCCATTTCTTTTAATATGGGTTCCAGTATAGTGGAATTCTGTCTTTACTGGACCATGCTATGGGTTGAGGGTCCCAGAATACTTGACCTGCCTCGATCCTGATCATTGGTATAAGAGCAAATACCACTCTGCCCCTGCATTTGCATCATCGGAACCTTGCTTCCTCATTCGTCATTGTATCTTGCTTCTTCATTTGTGACTGCATCTACTCAGGACTAAATTCATTCAGTTGATGCAGTTAGGGTCACTTCTGATAGACTTCCAAACACTCCTATCTTTTAATCTAAGTTCTTTGATTTAGCCTTAAATTTTTTCGGGGATATATAAATGATTTGCATTTATAATATATATTACATGCCGAGGCAAAGAGTTTACAATATCAGAATGAAAGTTACACTTGGCCCTCTGAATTTAGTATGATGGTCTCATATGTTCAGATCAGATTCAGTTCTACCTAAGTTTGCAGACCTCTGAGAAGTATTGCGATGAAATCCCAATGAACCAAAACCATTAGCAAAATTAGCTCTACAGAGCTTTACGGATCGTGTGATTTTCCCTATATTCCATACACCGAGTTTTCAAAAAAGGGCAGCCTGCATCGACAGTTCTGTGAAATAAATCAAATTTACTTGACATGTTTGCAAATTATTCATCAAAAAGGGGCATAGACTCTAGAGTTCAGCCTGGCCTGGAGTATCCTTAAGTCTCCATATCAGTATATACCAGTGTTCCACCAAGTTTCTGGACGCGGGAGCGTGGGAGCGGGGAAACCCACATTGGGGACGTGTAGAGACACCCTAAAATTTTGGGGTATTTTGGGGGACGGTGGGCATCGGGTCTCTAAAATAAAATAAAAAATAGAAAAATAATATAAATATGAACCTCAACATATCAACTCTTATGTTCCCGAAGAGTTTAGTGTAATGTAAATGTAATCGTTATAGCCAAGCATATATTTTTGATGTTTGTTTCTTTTTATTTGTTTCTATTTCGATTTATAATGTCCATCTAGTGTAAAAGACTAAAATTTAAGATGAACCATTTTTGTTTTAAGTAAAAAAAATTAAAAATTTGAGGGGGGTGGGGGTCTGTGGGAGCCCCACATTTTTAGGAGGGGGCATGTGGGAGCCCCACATTTTAAGGAGGGGGCGTGTGGGAGCCCCCCAATCTGGGAAACTCCTAGATCTGCGTTTACCCAAGTTTCGCAGAAAGAAGGGTGTTGGGAAACGTTTCCCATGGAGCCTCCCAGCCCCTAGGGTGTGGGAAGCGCAGGGGGCATGCCCCCGACCTTGGTAGACGCGTCCCTATGGAACACTATTTCCTTCAGTCTCTTTTTCAATCGGATCAGTCTTCCCTGGATTTTCATGCTGGTGGACATCTGTGCTCCAAGGTTGTACAAACCCTTTGATAGATCAGTGTGGCCCATCTTGTTGATGCCGAGAAGCTTGAGTATGTGATCAATAACAATATTGGTATCCATTGAGATATTTTCCAGCAACATGAGATATAGCTCCAAGTACAAGGCACCAGCTGCAAGTTCAGGGACTTGGTGCACACACTTTCAATGTTGTTTACTATCACCATCTAAGCATTACAAATCACCATGATTGCATCCCACCTTTCATATACTTTGGCTTTGGGAAATGGGTAGTCTTCCAATATTGAGAAGCGATCTTTGATCGAGGGCTCCTCATTTGACTTCATCAATGCAAAATCATATCTCTGATGAGCCATAAAGAGCTCACTGCTTGTTGGTAGACAATTCTATATCCCCTGGTGTGCTCGGTGTTTGGTGGAAGAAAGATAGAGGGACTATCATTTCGATCAATACTCTATTGTTGTCATATTTGCTTCACCTTCCACTCAATCACTCCCAGCTTGTCATTAATCTTTCTGGAATGGGCTTCAAGAGGAGAAAAATAACAATTGACCCTCCAAGCCACAAGAGAGAGATCATGGGTTTGTTGGTGTCTACCATTACGACTACTCCTAGTATGGAACCCGGAGGATAGTAAATAGTGTAACTTAGTTAGTGATTAGTAGTTAACTATAATATGTATTAAATTAAAAGGGAGACATGATCAAGCGTAATGCCCCTATTTTGTGTGCCAATATAAAGAAGGCCATTTTAGGAGAAGATATGATTATGGACAATTGAATAATAATTTTTTTTTCAGTCTCTAGGCTGTTCCATTCTATATCAATTGGAATTAGAGATGGCTTCCGCAACCACCACAAGGGATCCATGCCCTTCTTTTTTAGGATTTTATAGCCATGATAGGGATCCATTTCCTTCTTCTTTAGGCTTCCATAGCCATTATAGGGATCCATTCCGTTCTTCTTCAGGCTTCCACAAGCATTATAGGGATATGTTCCCTTCTTCTTCAAGCTTTTGTAGCCATTACAAGGTCCGCTCCCTTCTTCTTTAGGTTTTTGTAGCCATTACAGGGATCCATTCCCTTCTTCATCAGTGTTTCATAGCGATTATAGGGATCCATTTCCTTCTTCAGGCATCCTTTTTCAAGCTTTCGTAGCCATAACAAAGATCCATTCCCTTCTTCATTAGGCTTTCATATCCATTATAGGAATCCGTTCCCTTCTTTAGGCTTCCATAGCCACTACATGGATCCACTCCCTCTATCTATAGCCACAAGTTTTAGCTGAGTGTCACACATAGTGTCTCAGAAAAAACAAATTGAAGGCATCTCTCTCACATATATGCAAATTTAGTTTTTTAAGCAAAAACAACAATTTTCAACAACAGATTCAAATTTTACAACAACAAAGTCAGGTTATAAGTGGGCTGGCCAAGGAGATAATAGATTATAGAGTAGTGGTTCCAAAATAGCGTCTCCATCCAACTCGCATTTGTTGATTACTTATTCTTCAAAACATTTTGAGGGTTAGCACAACCTCAAGGTTGAATCCTTGTCCAATGTTAGCATCGTTCATAACTTGAATTTCAGTGACTCATATGATCACAACTCCAATGAATACATATTCCCTACATGCACCCTCCAATTATTGCAAACATCCGGTGTCAACAATAATGACATAAATGGGATTTCCATGATCAAGACATGGATGAGAACTCGGCCCACTTCTTCCTCTGTGGAGAGTAAGATGACTAAAATGGGCAAATTATGGTATCGCCACTTCAATTCGACAATGACAATGACTGCCACCACTACAAATCTTGAGTCGTTGAAAGAGGGTATGGAAGGCCTCATTACGTTCACCACTACATATAGGTCTTTACTCGTTCTCTTTCTCTAATCCCTTGAACCCTAATCATCCCCCTAATCCCATTTATGGATATGCTATTTGCAAAAGTGTTGTTCAATCTCTTCCGACTGCTTCAACTTCAATGACTATGCCTTCATCTTTGAGTTCATATGTTGATCAACAACACATCTTCATCAAACACACCTCTTCATCTTCGAGTTCATATGTTGATCAACAACACAACTTCATCAAGCACTCCTCTTCCTTTATTGTCATCACTTGAAATACAAACTTTGATGGACGAACCATAGAGCTTTGCCGATATAAATATTGTAAGAATATGATTTGCTAGTTCATGCCAACTTTGGACCTTTTGGAGGCAAACAATGGACGGTTGATAGTCGACTAAAAGAGTTGTCTGAGTGGTTGACTGGATGGTCGATTGACGGATTGACCGAGGAATCAACTAGTTGACTGACTAAGCATTTGACTATTCGAGCCCTTAGAACATGTTATCATGAATCTTGTAGTTTCCCTGTGAGATGATCCTATTCAAGACGGCAGAGGAAAGACAACTGAAGTCATGACCTACGATATCCAAGACTTCTGAAAGAACTCGGATGTCACACCAGTCAAGGATACCGACACTTTAGACTAGTGAAAACACAAGCCCAGGGGGCGTCCCTATGACCAAGAAACCCTAAAAAATAGGATAATAAACAGATAGCCGAGGGAACTTGGTAGAATCTCTTAGTTAGATAGTTAATTAGAGCTTAAAACGAAAACCAAGAGATTCGGAGCATCCAGGTGAAAAGCCCCAATTTTGCCCTAGGGTTTAATCAGGAAAATTAGGATCTAGGGAAAAATGGTGGAATTAAGTAAAATTGGACACTCGGATTGGTTGTTGGATGTAAGATCAGGTGAATTTGAAATCAACAATACCCAGATTGCGGCTCTTTGAGATACCCACTTTCCCCAAGGGGGGCGTTTGTCCCTAGTAGCCGACCAGTGCTTTGTATGAGCAAATGGAGTCCAATTAAGCCAAAAATTTAAATCTAGGGGTTTTATGTTAAATCTGAAGTGGGTTTTAAGTTTTATACACTGCCGCAAACTAGAATCTACAGATCTAAAAAATGAGGGTTTTAGATGAGGGTTTCTCCAGAGAAATTTACAACTAATGGAATAGAAATTTAAAACAAGAGATATAGAGTAGATATTACCCAAAAAATATTGTATATGCCTTGCAAATGATGATTTAACTCGTCTCGATCAATTTGAAGCGATTCGGATGAAGCACCAAGTGAAATTGATTCGCCTAAGTGAGGTAGTGCGCCCCTCTTCCCTGCACAATCAAACTACCGAAGTGAGATTTGCTACACAAGAAAAATGAACTATAGATGCAAGAAAAACAATGAGCATATCAAAGATCAAAGATACTATTGAAAAACTCCCTGATTATGAAAATGTTTTCGAGAGAAACGAATTGGGAGATCCACAAAAACGTCCCAAGAAAAAACGCCCTCCTACATGCAAAACACTTTCTTCCAAAAAATATTGGATACCCCAGAAAAATATTTCAAATGCTAAGCAAGATAAACTTTCCAATCATAGACAATAATATCCCACAAAGAAGATCCAAGAATTTCTGCAAAAATCTCTTTATTTAAATATCCAGAGCCAAGAGTGCAAAATTTCTTGATCAGATACAATGAGGGGGGTCTCTTCTTTATATAGCTTTTGAGAGACACAAACCCTAACTTACTTTTTCATCCAATGGTTGAGATTAAAACATCATCAATGGTGGAGATCACTTTTACATGGATCAATACATGGATCAACATGACTAGTTCAAGAGGGGGGCAAATTACCTCATAAAGCCCATTTTTACAACATGATAAATCATTATTTTTTCAAATTTAACACTGAGGGGACGTGGGGGGGTCATTAGGTCCCCCACCATACATATTTCTAAAGATACAACTTGATTGACACACTTTTAATTTGACCATTTTGTCCAATTTCGCCCTATGGGGGACGTCCTCCCTAAGAGAGCCAAGAAAATAATCCGGAACATTAAACTAACTGAAACTGATGCAAATGTGTCCGGACAGCCAGAATAAATCACCCAAAGAAATTCCCTTGCCATTTCCTTGACCCCACAAGCTAAATCGATTTCTTTAGTGATTTCCTAGTTCATTTTTTAATGGTGCATCCTTTGAAAATAATAATAATCATCATAACTTTGTTCAGGCTAAGAATTGGGGAAAACAAACCGCATAGAAGTGTCTAGAGACATATAATAATGGTATAAGTGACCTCTCATACCCCCTAGAACACTGCAATGCTCTAGGAGAACCAATCATATTGTCATCTGGAATAAAAACAGATCATTTGGCCAATAATTAAGTGATAATAATCACTTTTCTTGAGAATCGGGTCCAAGCTGTCAAAACTGAAACTGCAGTATTGGTTGTGGGCATGTTTTGAACAAATATAGACCATGTATTTTTGAGTCACTGCCTTCGGAAACATGATTGACTTGGTCAACTGGGTTGACCAGGTCAAAGTACCCAAAATCAAGGTGAGAAAACATGCCAATATAATCCTGCAACCATCCAAGGTGAGAAATGCTCCAATGATGTATATCAAAACCCAACTTGAGTCAATTATTCATAATCATGGTGACCGACAAAATAATAATAAAATATACCTTTCCTTCAGAAAAATCTTAGAATCCTCTGGAAATCTGCTTGTACATTCCATACTTACAAAGTGTAAAAGATGTGCTATAGATGGGCGAGGATGGAAAACCAAGGCTAAGGCAAGAGGAAATGACTCTTGACTAACTTTGACTCAGTGATCTATCCGAATGATAGCCAATACACTCGACCAAGGTGACATATGCATGTTAGATGAACAATAGGGAATGGTGGTGTCTCACAGATGGATGAGCTGATCTGAAAAGTGTCCATTTAACCTTAGCGATCATGTCTACAACTCACATCCAAGCTAAGCACAAGCTCTGTGAGGATCTTTTCTAGGACCCTTGCGTTGAGTACACAAGAAATTGTAGTGAAGACATCTTAGGGGACATTTAGAATTAGCTCTCCCTTACTCCATCTCACATCAAAACTGTTAGGCTCCGTGAGGAATTAATCATTACATTTTAATAATAGGCCAACAGTCTTTAGATTTAGTATTTGTTTACCCATTGCTTTATTTTGGGCCTTTTACAATTTCATTTCATAGCCTTTCTGATTTGTGTCTAAAAACACAATTTGCAATTTCATTTGCAGGCTTGCATTTCATAATATATATAGCATATAACTCATAATGCATGTAATGATGGTAGACATACTGCTTCAGGTTTTAGCTGACAACTTCTCGGGGAACTAGGGGGAATATCCACAGTCAGGAACAAACATTGGGGGCAACCGACCAGAGAGGTCAAGGCTTCAAAACCCAACTCACCTAAGCTCAGGAACCAACACCAGTGGATTCTCTTGGCCCAGAAGGATTAAGGCTTCGGCAAGTTTTGTTGCACAACTTAGAGCCGAGACACAAAACAACATTGGATCCAACATGCATAGGGGTCAGAATGGGGAAAGGATCTTCAATCTCATAAGTTTCCATCAGTTTGAGTCATGGCATAAAAACAAAAATGAATGAATCTGAATGGACGGGCACAAATGACATGGAACCAACCTAGCACTAAGGTTTACATTTTGTTTGAGCATGGCATGAGCTATAGTCTTCACATTGAATTCCTTGATTAATCATAACACAAGTTAGAGCAACATAAAACATATAAGCATAAGTCACCATCATCATCCTAACATGACAAGCATAGGTGTTTGAGATACATCATATGGAAAAACTAAACCAAGGAAATATACCTGATCTCACCATGTATACCTGTCTCCAACTGATAAGCCCCTCTATAACTATGTGTGCCAACTCCTGATCTGCTGCTCTGCTCGAATGAACCAAGTCACCACTGAATTCATCTCAATGGACAAGGAGATCTCAGTCCTGGCAAGGAAATACTCTATATTTGCTACTGAACAAAGGTTCTGAGTGGCTCATGATGTAATAATGATCCATGCTTTATCCCAATATGACTGTCTGGCCAGAAAAAATAAAGAGATCAATCTGCCTGCTGCATCATGGTATCCCAGCTACAATATATGTGATAACATAACATATTAGTAAGTTATGGCACAAAACAAAGTGAAAATCACAGAGGTCATTATGTGTCATGACCCAAGTATGTGGACTTGGTCTTCCTCACCTGAAGGAGCTTGTTACATCTTGGTGCTATAAAGGGATGGCCTTATGGGTCAATCTAAGAATGTGGAAAATGGTTATGATTTCCTTATGTTATAGCATATGCCTCAATACATATTGATGTATTTCAATACATATTGATGTATTTTTTTGTGTTGTGCTAGCTTGTGCTTAAGTGTTGTGATGCTTCCTGTTGACACCACCTTTGCTTGGAATCATTAGCTCACTAATCTATCTAATTTCTTGATCCTCCAACATGGTATCAACATTGTTGGTTTGAGTCACAACTTGTTGTCCACAAGTCTTTTAAGGTGTCATGTAGACAGGCTCTATTGAGTCATATCTATCTATTTATTAACTTAGGGCTACAACTTGTATATTGTATGATGGTTTAGATCTATAGATTGATATTATGGTTTCCAAGCATGGTGATTTTGAATGGACACAATTATGGAACATGGGCACGAGATATGGAGACCCTAGTGAAAAGTAAGGTACTTTGGTAGTTTATGAATACCGTGATCTTAGATATGAAGGATGATTAGTAGAAGTTTGTCCTCGATGGGGAGAAGGATGAGGCTGTAGGAGTCATTACCACCTACATTTCAAGGAAGATTCACTTTCATACAAGCAAGATCGATTGTTCTCATTAGGGAAAAAAATGAAAAATCTGTTTGATAAGATTAATGAAATTAAGGTTATGCAAATTGAGAAAGAGTTGATTTCTTTGGATCCTCTCTCTTTAGAAAGGATTGAGGACTACTTGGATTCTTTGAAAGGAGTTAAAATTGAAGTTAGGTGAATGTGGGAAAAACTTTCTGAAGAAGGATGGTCAACTCATTGAACTGATCCTCATGAACTTGATGATCCCCTATGATATATTTGGTTCCACATTTTGTGCTAGCCAGACATCTAGAAAGAAGATGGTAAGGACTATACCTTTCATTTTTTATGTGAATTTCTGATTAGGGAACAAGGGAAATTGCTTAATGAAGGAAAATTAGAAGTCAAGCAACAAGCCCATCCTTTGAAGGCAAAAAGTCGACAAAACTACAAAGAAAGGGGTCGACTATGTAACTTGGAGAAAAGTTGGGATTGAGTTGACCAAAACAAGAAGAAGAAGCATGGTGAGCAGACTTTGACTAAGAAAGTATAAAGATGAAGATTTGTCGCTATTATGGAAAATTGGGACACATGGAGAAGGCTTGATGGAAGAAGACTACAGATCTTGAAGAGAAGGTCAAGAACCTTGAAGTAGACATATTGACTGCTCGATTGACCAATGTTCAACACTGACTTGCAGAAGGTAAGCTAGACAACTATATGTTCTCTATTAGTACTTCTTTTGGAATAGATTTTCCAAAAATGATATATATTTATTATTGAATGATGACATTTACAAGATTATAATACGACCTTTATACAAATCAAAGTCACATATATTGTGTTTGCGAATATATCGCCGGGGGTCCGGAATGAAACTTATCGGTAGCAACAGCGAAAATATCGGCAAATGTCGTTTTGCATTAAAAAATACAAAAATAGACATTTTTTTTCAATTTTTTTAACATCTAAAGCAGCAACAACATCAAATAAACACATTTTCACATAAATATTAAAATACAACTCATATATAAGATGCATAATATGTCAAATGGTGGATCATGATCAAATATCGAGTTCGACTATATAGCATAAAGTATCAAAATACTGAAAATACTGAAATGTGTTCTTGATGGAATGATAGAAAATCACATCAAATGATCAAAATAAATGTCTCTCAAGAGATGAATCATCTGACTCATGAGGCATGTAGATAGTGTAGAGTCTAGACATAGGACACCAACATAGTATGATAGTACAATGATAAATAATAGGAATCAAGTCATCGACTCCCTAAGGATGATCCTCTAATCAATCTACCCCTTTTATGGGTCAAGGGCACTGGCACCACTCTTCCTCTAGAAGCAGTAGGTGGTCGTGGAGGTGGTCCAGATGAGCCTGGGGTGGAACTAGAACCTCCAACTGCTCGAGTAGATGTTGTGGATGAGGGGGAGCTGAATGTGAGTTGTCTCCTCCCAGTCCCAACTGTATGACTCTGTGAAGGTGGTGGGCCACCTAGAGCTGGTCGGCGCTGCAAATGAGTATCAACCTCCTCCTCAATGTCCTCATAGTCATAGTCATAGTCATCCTCTGGAATTGGAATGTCAGCATCCCCCTCTTCCCCCTCCTCCTCCGACGGATCTGTATCATCATCATCCTCTTCCTCCAACCATTCAGGTGCCTCGTCCATCACAGGATCCTCCGTCTCCACCCTCCATTTGCTAGTAGTGTCAATGTCATCCAATGAAATGGCATCTGAATTGGGCACTTTCTCAATTTGTTTCACCTGCAACCTTAGAGTGTAGTAGACATAAACCATGTCATTAAGGCGCTGAGAAAGTAACCCGCATTAATATGAGATCCATAGTTAGGGGGTGATAAATGATGATAAATTCAAATTCAAAATTGTAATAAATTATATTTAAAATTAATAAAATTATAAAGAAGCAAAGATTATAAATTTAAGTTTAAAGTTTAAACTTTAACATTTCTAAATTGAAAATTCTAACCTTCTGCGCTTCTTGGAGTGTATCTTCTCAAAGACACTCCAATTGCACTCACACCCTGATGAGCTGCAACTTTGACTTAGCACTCTAATGGCAAGTTTTTGCAACTCTGGGACTCTACGACCATAGTTAGTCCACCACACATCTACAAAGAAAATGAGGAAGGTAAACGGTAAGACAAAATTCAAATTACAAATTACAATGTATTAAATTTTTACCAAGTAAAAAACATAGAAATGAAAGGGTAATTAATTAAGAATCTAAGAGATCAAAATTTGAAAGTTTTAAACAAATTGTACCTGGCATCCTTGTGGTTCTATCCTTGTGGTTCTAGCCAAAAGTGCCAACTGACATCCTATAGATTTCCATCTATCTAGAAATCTCTGCGCGCTCAGAGGGAGTTAACACCATCCTCTGAACACACTGGAGAAAGCCATCCATGACCTCAGCATCAAACTGAAAGCCACATGCATAAGAGAAAGCAGGGTTGAGGTAGAGCCCTGCTGCATGAATGGGACGATGGAGAGTATTATTCCATCGTTCATCAATCACACTCCATAGTTCAGCTCGTCTTGTGAGTCCCACCTCCCCCTTGTCCTCATAGTAGTGATGGATAACTTCCTTGGCCCTATCCATGGCCTCATACAAGTATCCCATTGCGTGCTTTTCACCATCAACCAAACGAAGAACCTTTACCAAAGGTTCATTGATGGCACATACCTCCTCCAATCGTGCCCAAAAAGTCAAATCAAATTGCACCATTCGAGCAATGGCTTGCCCATCTTGTTTGGTGCTATAGACACAAGATGCCCACTCATCAGAAAGAAACATCCGCTGCAACTCCATCATAACCTTATGCATAGACTGAAGAGAAATGAAGGAAGTGGCGAATCGTGTGATTGCAGGCCGCATCAACTCCTTGTTTCCCGTGAAGCGTCTCATGAGTGAAAGAACATATGTATGATTGTATATATATTTTGTCACACTCCGAGCTGAATCAATGACTTCTTTGATCCAAGGAAGTTTTCCCATGTCCTCTAGCATCAAATCAATGCAATGGGCAGCACAAGGAGTCCAATACAAGCTTGCATACCTCTCCATAAGCATCCTCCTAGCAGCAACATAATTGGCAGCGTTGTCCATAATGACTTGGACAACATATTGTGGACCTATCTCTTGGATAAGCTTATCCAGCAAATCACATAATAAGTGTGCATCTTTAACATAGGGAGATGCATTGATAGATTTGATAAAAACTGTCCCCCTGGGACAATTGACCAAGAAATTGATAATGGATCTGCGCTTCCCATCAGTCCATCCATCTGACATAATACTGCAACCGATGGCCGCCCATGACTGTCTGAGCTCATCTAATCTCCGGGTGCAATCAACCTTCTCCTCATCAAGGAGTTTCCCTCTCAAATCATTATAGGAAGGCCCCCTATAATTTGGACCAACAGCGCTAGCAACTTGAAACATGGCATGATAGTAGGGGTTGTTTTTGGCGATGTTGAAAGGCACATCACCCCATAGAAAACATTTTGTCACAACTCTATCCGCCTCTTCCTTCTCCCTTTGTTTGAGCATGGTTTGAACAGAAGGTTTCCTCGAATACGATGCCACATAAGGTGAGGTTGAAGAAGGCACAGTGGAATGTGGGGGTTGTGTAGATGAAGAGAAGGAATGCATGTCACTTGTGCCTCCCATGGTTCGTGACTGTGTTCTAGATGCAAGTTCATTTATGAATTCCTCTTTCTCGTCCCTCTTCTTAGCCATGTCAAGAATGGATTGGTTTGCAATACGCATCACTTCTGGGGTAATAGCAGGACAAACATCCACTTCATGCCCAACAATTTTGGCAAGGTGGTATTTCAAGCGGCTAATTCCACCAGAAATATCCTTCCCACATAGTTTGCAATTCAACCTTTGCTGATTATTAGGGTCAATTGGCTGCCCATACTCCCACATTGGATCCAATGGCTTTGGCATTGTGTCACCTATGTCACAACAAACAAACAAAAATGAATAAATTTTAAAATGTTCTTCTTTAAAATTTTGATTCTTGAAAACAATGAAATTATTAAAAATTTAAAACATTCAAAGAAAAGGGAGGGTGGCCTACTTAAAACCTTTTAAAACCCTATAGGCTATGATTGTAATGGCAAATCTACACCCTACACTAAATCTAAACCTAAACCCTACGTTAAATCTACATTAACCAACAAATCTCAAGCAAAAAAAAAAAGAATGAAAGTTCAAAGTTCAAACTTCAAAGAATACATACCTGATTAGATGGCAAATGCAATGGAAACTTGATGGTTTGCCTTTGCCCCCTTCCTCTCTTGTAGAAAATAGCCCAAGACGTCAGAGCTCCACTTCCTCCAAGCCACAATGTCCAAATGAACCGGAAAAACGTGTCCGCGGCCTCTTTATGGCGAATTTTTTTAATTTTTAATGAGCAGGGCGATATTTTGCATCGACTCGCGATATTTTCGGAATATATCGCGATGTTTGAATGTGTCACGATATTTTATTGTATCGGGAATTTATCGCGATATTTTAGCGGCGATATATCGCCGGCTCCATTGACTCGCGATATATCGCGATGTTGGCGATATATTTAGCTATGATACAAATCAAGGGTCACCAATAAATGGTGTGACCTATTGAACTGGCCTTAATTAATAATTACTAACTAACTAGGTTTACTAACTATTTAGTTTTATTACAAGTCATCCCTCTTTGGAATACTTCGTCCACGAAGTATTGGTAAGGATGGTTGGCACGAACAAAAATCTTCATTCTCCCATGTAGTTTTGTCATCTGGTAAGTTTCTCCACTTGATAAGGTATTCCTTGACTGATCTGGAGTGAAGTGTTCTGGTTTTAATTTCCAAAATGCGTTTTGGTTCGAGCACTAATTTTCCTTCATCATCTAACATAGGCAATTCAGTTTGTATGTGAGTGTTTGAGCCCAATTTCTTCTTTAGGCATGACACATGGAAGACGTCATGTATTTTTCCCTTATTTGGGATGTCTAGAGCATAGGCCACTTGTCCCACTCTCTTTTGAGCTTGATATGGCCCATAGAACATGGGTGCAAGTTTATGATTTTTGGAATTTTTTAGTGAAGTTTGTTTGTACGGTTGAAGGCGAACAAACACCCAATCACCCACTTCAAATTCTCGATCGGTTCTTTTTGAATCTGCTTGTTGTTTCATGCGGTTTCTTGCTTGTTCGAGATGGTTCTTCAAAATGCGGATGACCTCATCGGATGTTGCTAGATAATCTCTTGTTGTTGGAACTTTGAAATTGTTGATGACATATTCTCTTGCTGTAGGAGGTGGGTACCCATATAAGGCTTCAAATGGTGACATTTTTGTTGATGTATGATATGTACTATTGTACCACCATTCTGCAAGGTGTAGCCGTTGTACCCATTGAGTTTGTCGGTTGTTCACAAAATTCATCAAGTATCCTTCAAGGCATTTGTTTACTACTTCCGTTTGTCCATCTATCTGGGGGTGGTACGAGTTACTCATAGTTAGTGAAGTCCCAACTTGGTGGAACAATTCCTTCGAGAAGTTGCTGGTAAATTTAGGGTCCCTGTTACTAACAATAACCTTCGAAAACCCATGGAGCTTAAATATATTCTTTACATAACTATCTGCGACTTGGCTTGCTTTTGCTTTGGATGAAATACTAATGAAATGAGCATATTTTGTTAATCTGTCGATGACTACAAATATACTATCCTTTCCTTCTGATGTAGGAAGGCCGGTGATAAAATCCATGGATACCTCAGACCATTTTTGGGTTGGAATATGAAGGGGTTGAAGGAGACCGGGAGTGTCACGTCCCCAACCCTCTACTCGGCGGAGAGGACGCGACTAACAGCTAACATTTCGGGTAATCTAGCCCCATGAAAATAAAATAAAATGCATTGAACTTAAACTTACACAGATGCATAAATGATCATCAAACAGCGGAAGCAATCTCATTCATTCACAACATTTAACATGTTCATATGAATTTATAAAACAAACACAGTTGCAAGGATTTAAACACAAGAATACTTATCTTAGAAGAAGCTTGTCCCGCAACCAGCTACGTTGCTGCAATGTTCCACCCAACCATAGGCCAGTGTGCTCATCAATCGCTCAGCAACACTGCCACCCCCGAGCTGGGCATGATTCCGCAAGGAATAAGGGGAACACTAGCAGGCTCACACGTAGCTAAGGATACACAAAACTCAGCCAAGCCAACACAGTTGGGTTTATCAGGCTAACAGGGAGCTGGAAAGGTTGGCTGCTAAGCTAGTGAGCTCAATCCAAGAGCTATGGACACTTGCACCAGAAATAGCCTGACTTCTAAGACATCCACACACACCCAATACAAGGAAGCATCCCCTTCTCTGCTACACAGTCCCTCGGGCTATGCCTTCCCTTCCAGTGCTATTCAGGGGGTGTAAAGAAGAAATCCAACCCTCTAGCTCTATCTGTGAGGCTCTTGCACACACTAGGTTTATCAAGCAGGCTCACACCCCATTTCCACTCCAAAAACCGTTCAACCAAAACAACAGAGGCATACACAACAATTTCCATATCTGGGATTGATGAAAACAGTCTTGGGAGCCAAAAATGAATTTGTAGATGGGTAAAACAACCCCCTTAGCAACAATTCGAATTCCAGATTCGTTTATGGCCCTAATGTGGCCAAAACGAACTCAATCACTCCCAAAAATTTGTGGCTCTGTTCCCCCCATTGGTTGTGCAACTCTGAACACGAAATTCCCCAACCATGGAGAGGTGGAAACAACACAAAAACGCCCAGGAGTGGTCCCAACCACTGAACGTTAACAAAACACTTCCTAGCCCTGGGAAAAATGAAGAACACAGCAGAGAACGTGAATGGTGAATGCCAGGAGCTCCAAAATCGTGGGGAAGACCAAAAACGTGAATGATTTCACACATAGGAAGTTCTAGGTGCTTGAGAGAGCTCACGTGAAGGAAAAATGGTGAGGAAAACATGCCAACGTGAAAGCATGGTAGAATGGCCTACGTTTTTGGGTTTTTGCTTGCCCAAGGAGTCAAAACGCATTTCCCAAAAACTGATGGCTTCGCCAATTCGAATTTGGGCTGTCATACCTTGCCCATCCCAATCAATTTCTGGCACTAATACATGATTGGGTGAATGAGACAAGAAAGGTAGTTGACAGTTTTGATGGGTTCCCCCTTTGACATTTGGCTTTTCCCTATTGGTTCCAAAGGTTTGAATATTTCTCCCCCCCCATCCTTAGGAAATCATGCCCCTTCTCATTATTGTTGCTTGACATAGCTGGATGTGGGTTTTTAATTAATTGCATTTTTACATGATGATTTAAAATCGATTCCCTTCTCATTATTGTTGCTTGACATAGCTGGTTGTGGGTTTTTAATTAATTGCATTTTTACATGATTATTTAAAATCATAACGTGCCTGGCTAGCACAAAATACCATCGGCATCGATTTAATCGTCGGAACATAAAACGAAAATCCATGGTGGGGCTTTTTCCTATAACTCCACACCATGATTAATTACAATATATACATCATATACATTTAATGCAAACGGGGTCAAAACCGGGGTGTTACAGGGAGGAGGCACCGTCTTGAATTTCTGTCTTTGACACGTATCACATTCAACAACATATTTTTGGATATCACTCTTCATTCCCTTCCAAAAGAAGGATTGGCGGATATTGTGGTATGTTTTAAAGAAACCAACATGGCCTGTTGTTGGGGAGTCATGGTTCTCTTCCAGGACTTGAGTTTTGAATTTTGATGAACTGGGTAAATATATTCTTTGTTTGTACCATAGTATGTCTTTTTCCCATGAATATTTGGATTATGTTTCTTTGTTGTTTTCAACTGCTTCAATTAGCTTCCTTGTCTCCAGGTCTTTCACATACTCACTTTGGACTTCTAAAATCCATTTAGGAACAACTATGGATATGGTACATAGGGAGGCATCACTTTCATGTTTTCTTGATAAGCTGTCTGCAACCGTATTCTCTTTTCCCTTTTTATAAAAAGTGTCGAAATCAAAGACTTTGATTTTGCTTACCCATTTTTGTTATTCGGGAGAGAGATTTTTTTGAGATTTCAGGCTATTGTGGTCTATTTTAACAAGAAATTTTGCCCCGAACAAATATTGCTTCCATTTAACAAGGGCATGCATTATTGCCAACATTTCCTTGTCGTATGTGGATTTTGTTTGCTCACTTGGTTTAAAATTTCGGCTTTCGAAGGCAATGGGGTGTTTATCTTGCATGAGAGCAGCTCCTAAGCCTGTCCTTGAAGCGCCACACTCAAGGATGAATGTCTTTGTAAAATCAGGAGTTGCTAACACTGGTGTGGATGCCATTAGGGTTTTCAGTTGTTCAAAACAAGTTTATGCATCCTTATCCCATCTGAAAGCATCCCTTTTTAATAGTGATGTTGATGTTAGGGGTCCTACAATTTGGGCGTAGTTGCAGACAAATCTTCTATAATAACCCGTTAGACCCAGAAATCCTCTTAACGATGTTATTGACTTGGGGACGACCACTCTGTGATTGCCCTAATTTTTTTGGGATCGACCTTAATGCCGTCGGCTGATACGATGTGCCCCAAAAATTCTATTTCTTTTTTTCCGAAACTACATTTTGATTTGTTAGCATAAAATTTGTTTTCTTTTAGAAGCTTGAATATTGTTTCTACATGCTTGAGGTGCGAGTTCCAATTTTTACTTTAAATAAGGATATCATCAAAAAACACTAGCACGAACTTCCTTAGGTATGGGCGAAACAAGTCATTCATTACTGATTGAAATGTAGCCGGAGCGTTGGATAATCCATCACTCGAAATTCATATAAACCTTCGTGGGTGCAAAAGGCTGTTTTGGGGACATCTTCTTCTCGAGTACAAATTTGGTAATATCTTGACTTTAAGTCTAGTTTAGAAAAATATTTTGCACCATGTAGCTCATCAAGCAGTTCATCAACAAAGGGAACGGGGAATTTATCTTTTATGGTGAATTTGTTTAATGCTCGATAATCAATGCAAAGTCTATATGATCCATCTTTTGTTCTAACGAGTATGACTGGAGTAGAGAAAGGACTCTTACTACGTGTGATAATTCCAACGTCTGATAGCTCTTGTACTAAACGTTCAATCTTTGATTAGTCCCTGTGAGATTGTCTGTATGACTTTTTTCTGATTGGAGTTGATCCTGGCATCAACTCGATGATGTGATCCCTAGAATGTGGGGGCGGGAGACCATGAGGAGGGTTTCAGAAGATGTCACTCTGTTCCCCTAGGAGTTGTTCTAATTCACGTGGGTTAGTATTTTGTCTTTCGTTTGTTGTTCCTTCCATAGCGTAGCAGTCTAAGAAGAAGGCTTGAGCTCCCTTTTTTACCATCTTTTCCATTTTATTGGATGAAACAATTGGGGGGGTGGGCAATTAATACTGTAAAGCTTATATTTCCTCCCATTTTCATAGAACTTTATAAATTATTCACGTAAGTTTAATCCGACTGTCCCTAATGTTTCCAACCATTGTGCACCTAAAACAATGTCAACCCCTTTGATTGCCATAGCATACATTGGTGACTTAAGCTTGTAGTCCTGTATAGCTAGTTTGACTTTACGGCATTCACCGTCGCATTATGTAGTCTTGTTTCTTGGTATCGATACTTGGAAGTTTCCTGGTATCGATACTTGGAAGCTTGCGGTAGGGTAGATGAATATGCTTAATTGTTTTGCTACCTTAGAGTCTATGAGGTTGTGTGTACTCCCACTATCGATCAACATCGCCACTTTCGTGTTTTTGATATGGCCAAAAAATTTGAGTGTTTGGGGTTGAGAGATACCTGTCATTGCACCCACTGAGAGCGTTGGTGTGATGTTAGCCTCTTCCTTGCCAGTCTCTTCACTATCTGACTCTGTGTCGGAGGACGGTTTGTCGCTTGATTCTTCATCATTATCGTCACTCGTATTACTTTTTTCGCACAAGAACAGATTCTTATTTTTGCATTTATGCCCTAGGTGCCAATTAGGGGCATTACGCCTATGACATGGATTGTCGTCCTTTTTCCCATTGGCTCTTAGGTGAGGTGGTATGTAAACCGACGAACGTTGTGTCTTTTGCTTCTCTTCAATTAATTTTGCTTTTTGACGTGCTTGTTCTACGTCTAATAATTTTATCTCGCTTTGGATACTCTGTTTTATCCCACCGTTGGAAATTTGCAGGAGTCATTCTTCAGTTATATCTTGAACAAGAGTGGCCAAGACCAGTAGATTGCTAAACTACTCATCTACAGTTCCTTTTTGTTGTAAACGAGTGAGCTTGCTATAGATTTCGGTCTCTTCCATGTTTGGAAATCGTATAAGAAATTTTTCTTGAAGGTGTCCCAGTCTCTAAGTAATCGACCTCCCTTTATTGCTGAATCCCACCATCAGAACCAATCACAAGCAATTTAATCCATGTACATTGCTGCAACATTCAGTTTGTTGTCGTCGCCATAGATATTGTACATTTCAAAATATTTTTCGATTTTGCTGATCCATCGGATCCCGTCTCGATTACTTTGCCATCAAACCTTGGTAAGTTGATCTTGACCTTGTGAACGATGCTGTGGGTTGGGCATGTATGCGAGCTATTGTTTCCTTTAACCTGCTCTCTTAGTGAAAGAATTTCAAGTTTTAAGTCGTGAATGTCCTCATCTTTTTGTTCAAGCCTTGCGAATATTTTTTGAAATGGATCCTCTTCTGATTTTATGGACGCATCTTTGTTCTTGAGCGGGTTTCTCTCAGTGTTTTGTGTACTCATCTTGTTTAAATTTGAATTTGAATTATAATTTTTTATTTATTTGTAATAATAATTTATTATTAAAAATAATAAGAATTTTATTACAAAAAGTTTAATAATTATAATAAAAATAAAAATATAATAAAAATTATTAGATATTATAATAATATTATAATTTATTTTGAGAAATGGAGAATCGTCACAGCATGGATGGTTGGTTTGCATGAAGTGGAAATGTGAACGGTGAAGGGCGCGTGTTTGGGACATCAGATGGGCGGCGTGAATGGTGAAGGGAGTGTGGGGTTGGGACAGCAAATGGGCGGTGTGAAGGGTGAAGGGAGCGTGAAGGGTGAAGGGTGATTGGGGGCGTGGGGTGGTGTGGGATGAGACGGTGGCAGTGGAGACGGTGGCAATGGAGATGGTGGCGGCTGGAGGACGGTGGCAGTGGAGACGGTGGTGGCTGGAGGACAAAGCAGACAGAGCTGAGGATGCGTGTGGAGGCGAGAAGCGTAGAAGTTTTGATGGAAGTGGGGGAAGATCAATGAGAAAGCAACGTGGGAGGATCAGGGAGGTGGAAAAGCAGAAACAGAGGACGAGCAGGCTCTGATACCAACTTGGAATAGATTTTCCAAAAATGATATATATTTATTATTGAATGATGACATTTACAAGATTATAAGACGGCCTTTATAGAAATCAAGGGTCACCATTAAATGGTGTGACCTATTGAACCGATTTTAATTAATAATTACTAACTAACTAGGTTTACTAACTATTTAGTTTTATTACATTGCATAGAGTGAGTGGATAGTTAATTTTGGTTGTACACATCATATGGATAAAGTTGCTTCTCTCTTTTATTCCTTATGATATAGAAAGAAAAATATTTGTAGGATATCATTATGCACTTACTGTTATTTAGTTGTGGTGACATCAAATGTCAAAATGGTGTGATCACTAACATGTAACATGTACCCAACTTGAGTGTTAATTTGTTGTTGGTACCTCAACTTATCCAGACTGGAAAAAAGGTTTAACTTTGGCTAGATCGGTTTGTTGTGAAAGATGTGAACAATTGAGAAATTATCACTCAAGGGTTTTTTGATCTGAAATATGGATTGTACAAGCTATGCTGCGGGGGAGCGCCCCCCACCCACTCGCTCCTTCTGTCGAAGCTCACTTCCTTTGGAAGCTCGCTCCCAAAACGCTCTCAGTTTTGGGAGCACGCTCCCAAGGCGCTCCCTTCCTTTCCTATACTAAAAGCTCCTATACTAGGTTGATCATTTGATGACAATGTTATGGTACCTCTCTTCTTTGCCAAGCTCCTACAAAAGTTTTTATGGTCGATCATTTGATTATAATGTTATAAATTATAACTACTAGATGATTGGTGTTATATGGTTTAATCCATGTATTCTATAGCTAATTCAACATCCTGCATGTTTTTTAGATATAAATCCATCAAAATATATTCTATTCAGAAAACGCTCCCAAAACGGGAGCTTTTGAAAATTTTGCTTTTCACTCTGCTCTTGCTCCTTGCTACCAACAACATAGTGTACAAGTTCCATGATATTCTAAAGAAAGTTTTTGGATTGACCGCACATAGCTCAAAAAAACAACCAGAGCAGAATTTGGCATGAAGGATTTGGACATCAAAATTTCTAAAGCTTGAAATTGACAGTGAAAACATATTTTTAAAACTTAGTCAACTCGGACTCGGACGTAGTCGAGTTGACCAAGTTGACCATCAACCGAGTCGATTTGTCCTTCAAACTGGATCAAGTGACCAGTTTGGTACCGAACTAGCCAACTCGGTCAAGTGCTATCTTGAGCGGGCCGAGTTGACTATAAAAAATCCGCTTTGTTCAGTTACTTGGTAGTATCTGGTAATACTAAATGATAATATTAAATTCTTAAAGTAAAAGTGACATTCTCCTTATCTTTCATTTTCGATCCTTTTACTTAAATTTTTAACATCACTATTAACTGTTTCAGGATGTTTGAGAGTGGTTCCAACCTCGTCAGTCTTCATATGCAAAATGTAGAATTTTAGATCCCATTCAAAATTCAACAGAGTTAATATTTTTCAGAATTTCATGATTATAATGATTCGTCGACATGTATGATTTATGATTTATTAATTTAAAATTTACACACACACACACACACATATGTATCACGTTTCCTCGTTTCCAAAATTTTGGGGGGTCATGTTACCATTGTGTACCTATTTCGGAAACTTGTCCCCGTTTCCCTGTTTCGTTCAACTTAGAATCTAAGCCTAACCTTAAAGCTATAAGATGAACTCTAACCTCATGCCTCTAGGCATTCAACTAGGACTACTACTATAGTTGTAGATGACCTTGAGGAGTCCGAGCTTGAGTTAGATGATGATGTCATTTCCTTTGCCATTGCTAGTCCTAAATCCTTGATTCTAGTTCTACTTCTAGTTCGAGCAATGGTGATGAGTTGGATGATTGATGATGTTGAACAATGACATGTATGATGTATGATGTAGTGGCATCATAGCATGTTGTTTTTTTTACTCTACAGGCCATTTAGGCCTCATTGATTATGTATTTTATTCCAAATATGTATTGCATAGTACACTTCGTGCCATTTTGATTTATTCACCCTTAAATGGTATACACATGAGTAGACTTTGGATATTTTGTCTCTACTACTTTGGAGTCATGGATTAGACTCTTTAAAATATTGCTTTTCTTTAAAATTTAAATATTTATGTATTTTTGAGTAAATTGAGTCATTAAATTCAACTCGGTCGAGTCATAACCGATTTTGATTTTGATTTCGAGTCCGAGTTGACCCTCGATTAATTTTGAGTTTTGAAACATTAGGTGAAACATAACATGATTACTGGAATACCTAAAATTGTTCCCCCTGATGGAGTATGTGAAGGCGTGTGCTTGGCAAGCATCACTAGGCTACCTTTGAGACAAGGAAAGCATGCAAAGCAAAGATTTAGTTGGAACTTATCCACAATGAACTATGCTCCCTGAACAAACCATCACTAGCAGGTGCAAGGTATATTTTAACCTTCATTAATGATTTTTCCAGGCACTCTTGGGTATATTTCTTGAAAAATAGGAGTCATGTCTTTGAAAAATTCAAGGAATTTAGGGAATTAATTGAAAAGAAATGCAATCAACTTGTGAAATGTTTAAGATTAAACAATGGTGGAGAATATGTGAGTAGAGTTTTTGAAAACTACATGTCACAACATGGTATCTCTGAAAACTACATGTCACAACATGGTATCTCTTGGTAAAGATTTCTACCTCACACACTTTAATATAATGGATTTACAAAGAGAAAAAATCGAACTTTGGTCGAAATGGCATGATGTTTGCTTTAGGACAAAGGTTTCTCAACTAGCTTCTGGGTAGAAGTTGTCTATTGTTCAAACAACTTGCTTAACCTTATTCCAACTAAAATTGTATGTGATATGACTCCTGTTAAGAAATGGAATGGAAGGAAATCGTTAGTGGAATACCTTAGAATGTTTTGATGTAATGTGTGGGTGCACATTTCATACGAGTCCAGAAAGAAATTGGATGCAAAGAGTCTTGTTTGCATTATGGTGGACTACTTTGAAGAGTCAAGGGCATATAGATTGTTTGATCCAGTAAAACAACAAATTGTTAAGATTTCATATGCTCAGCTAGATATCATTAGTGTTTAATCCAATTTCACATCAATAGCATATGCAAAATCACTGAAAGAAACACAATCACAAGATAGACACAGATTTATTCTGGGAAACCCTCAAGGGGAAGAAAACCCAACAATACTTCCTCTATATAGATGTATAAGATAAAACCCCAAAACAGGTGCTCCTTCTCCTTGTTGATCTCTCTCTCTCTCTCTCTCTCCTATGTGCTATACATAAGTGAGTGTGTTTGTTCAAATGAGGAACTCCTCTATTTATACTCTTTCAGTCACTTGACTTTTACCATAACAAGTTGCCCCCAACAAACTTACTGGCCTGACTTCACCGAGGAAGACACAAAAAAATATTATATTATATTCAAGAGGGTACTATTGACCCGACTTACAATGGATGTTATACCTCATGACTCTATGATTACCAGTCAGTCTCCAAATACAATAGTAACATCTCGACGGAGGAATAAGACATCTCCCTTGGGTTACATCAGTAAAATACATTTAGAATATTCTTCGAAGTTACAATATCTCAACACTCCCCTTCAACGAGAAGGGTATTCAACTGGCAACAACATCATCAACTATAGGAGCAAGGCGAGAGAGCATCTTCAGCAGTATCAAGGTAATACATCTATACGTCATAGGAAGTTTTCAACAATCATCAACAACTGGAATAGTTACTGGAACATCTTCAATATCTTCAGTACTGGAACATCATCTTCTATAGAACCGAGTCTTCATATTTTGCAGCACTCGATCACTTGATCCTTTGCAGCAACAGTTTGATCTTCATCCTCTTGCAACACTCAATCACTCGATCCTTTGCAGCAACACTTTGATCTTCATCTTCTTGCAGCGCTTGAGCACTTGATCCTTTGCAGCAACACTTTGATCTTCATCTTCTTGTAGCACTCGATCACTCGATCCTTTACAGCACCCGATCACTCGATCCATATCATTATCTGCAAGCATACTTGATCTTTTGATCAACACTTTCCTTGTCTGCTTCCGTGCTTGATTTGTCGATCAATAACATCGTCAGAAGCATCATAACCTGCGGCACACATGATCTCTTTGCGGGATGATCAATCCCTATCACTTTTGGACATAAGTCCAAGGATGATGCAATCCTCATCAGCCTACTCCCTCTTTACGAGGAGGGTCCACATCATCAACCAGTTGGATCGTCCGAAAATGAATGCAGGACCATATTGTCTGCAAATGAATGCAGATCTCGTCCGCAAATGAATGCAGGACCACATCGTATGCAAATGAATGCAGATCTCATTTGCAAATGAATGCAGGACCACATTGTCTGCAAATGAATGCAGATTTCATCCGCAATTGAATGCAGGACCACATCATCCGCAAATGAATGCAGAACTCATCATAGACCATCCTTATCCTGTTAGTGTTAGGACCACTCTCAAGAGAGTGTTCTTGTCTACGACACCACTCTACAAGTGAATGTAGGATTACTCTCTGTTGTTCGTTGAATGCACACCAGCAACAGAAATCTAATAAAAGTTGTCTCCTCACTTGAGAAAGTGGGAGAGGTGTGGCCTTGGGGGCAAGCACAGAGCCAGGTACTGTCACCTACTCCTAGCTCCTCCGTTTAGGATAACTCCTAACGAAGCCAAGGGGGGTAGTCCCTAACAAAGAGTTTCTATGGCTCAATTTATTTTAAGTGTTTTTGGTGTATGGTGATGTGGATGGGTGTTGTTTAGGAGTTTATTATGATGAAAAGATCACATATTTAAAATTTAAATAGCACAAAGGTATACTTGCAATAATTTAAGGACAACACAACTGATTGATCTAAGCAAAGACATCCATAATGAAATAAAACATACACTTTAGATATATAAATGAAATGAGCACAAGACCAATGCCTTATCCGATGGGTAACGGAGTCAAGATTGTAGTGCTTGGGATGCAAAGATACAAGCGTTCAGTGTGTTTGTGAGATCATTTTGCAAGTGTTCTTTGTAAATTTTATAAATGTTTAGTGATCTTGATTATTATGGCTATAAGAAAACACAAGGTATGAGTCTAGTTGGAAAAGTATACCTTCAGTGGCTCCCCTTGGTGACCTAACGGACCATCCAGTATTCTAGGCTAGGTGTTCGGAGGATTTAACCAGCAAGCTAGAACTCTATGACAACGGTGATTTTCGGTGCCACCAGTAGGAATTTCCCCACTACTTGAGTATCTCTCGAAACAACGCCGGTTCGTTGGTTTATGGGGGTGAAGATTTTATTATGGTTATCACTTGTAAGATTAACAATTTTCGATCACCGTTTTGGGTACGAATCCAACTTTTTTAAGGTCGGCAGAGCATACTAAGTGATGGAAAGCAATGAAGTAAATTTTATGGGGAATGTGTTGGAAATGTTTTATTAATTATGAGCACACAGATGAACCTCTTCGACACAGAGTGCTCTTGACTTTGTCTTATGATAGAATTTCAAGAGACTTTGGCTAATCTATATGCCTAATGCAAGGAAAATGCAATATAACTATGCTTTTCGACAGAGAGTGCTCTTGACTTGGGTTATGGCAAGTTCAAGAGACTTTGGTTTCTTTTTAAAAGACAAGCAGATTGTAAATGCGGAAACCAAGTGATAGCTCAAAAAGATTAATAAACAATGACTTGAAAGAAACTAACTTAGCAAAAATAAACTGAACTAGCAACTAGTGTTCTAAGCATAAAATGAAACTACTCTAAGAATGCTAATAACCAAACAAAAGGACAACCCAAGGCTCTTCCCCAAATGGGGAAAGGAAAACACAAAGTGTGGGAGGCCTTATCCCACTTAGCCTTTTTATTAATCAAGTACAATATTGAGGATTTTCAACCTTTTGGGAACTGAAAGTAAGCAAAAAACCTGGTACAAGAAGGCTTATGACTTCTTTTACAAAAAAGAGAGTGAGAAGCTTTAGATCTTCTTGTTTAGCACCATCTTCATTGGGTTATGGATCTTCCTTATGGTTTCTTGATGTGTTTCTCTTCTTCTTTAGGTAATCTCCAAGTGTTTTAGGTTCAAGTCTCTCTTTGCTTCACTTTGCACTTTATTCTCCTCTCAATACCTACAACAAACAAAAATCCAAACAACTCATGCACCTATTAGTCATTAGAAAAATAAATCAAACTTGAAACTAATCTAAGATTAAGCTCTACAAACTTAAATCTAAGATGCAAAAATTTTATATGTAAAGTGGGAAAGAAGAAGAGGGTAAAATGGAGCAAAAAGAGGGCTGAAATGAATGAGGAAAAGAGGAAAAAAGGGGGAGCGAACAACAGTAAAGAATGCTGCAAAACAGTGAAGGAAGAGGCTGAAAATAATGACAAAAGAAGGCAGCCAACAAAAGGGATAGTTGGCTGCAACAAAAGTGAAAAATAGGGCAGCGAGAGGGGTGAAAAGAGAGGGCAGCAAACAATAGAAATTGGGGCAGTGAAAGGGGTGAAAAGAGGGCAGCGAAAAAGAGGGAGAAGGCTGGGAGAAGAGGATGGACGAGAGAAAAAAGTTGATGAGAACAAGGTCTTGAAGATGGGGAAGAAAACACAAAGAAGACAGTAACCAAGTAACCAGAAAGAGCTTTTTAGAAGTCTGTTGGAGAAGGCAAGAAAGATCCAGAACTACTTGCGACCCTGCAAACAAAATATATTGATAATGGAACATTTGTATGGTGAAGGTATTAGATGCTGAGAGCTCCTACTAGATGCAATTCCTGAAGACACAAACTGTTAGATTTTTAACATTCAAGCTAGCATTATCTTAGGATCTTTAACTGAGAGAATAACAAGCACATCAATCAAACACAAGAGACAATAGACCCAAAGATTTTCCTCAGGGAAACCATAAAGGAGAAAACCCTGCAACTTCTTCAGAGATAGAATCAACACCAAAAGTAAAACCCAAAACAGTAAGATGATCTCCCGACAGCAGTAGTCTCTTTCTCTGATCCCAGCTTCTTCTCTCTCACTCATGCCCCCCAGTGAGTGAGTGTGTGTGTGTAATAAATAGAGAGTCTTACTCTCTATTTATATTCTTTCGTTCACATAACCTTTAACTCAGTTATGTAGGCTCGAGTAACCACAACTGGGGTACTAATGACCCGACTTACATTAACTCACCTAGGGCCAACTTCTCTAGGAGAGTCTAATAACCCTAGTGCCCCACAACTGTAGGGACTTTAACCCTTGATCAATAGGAGGGTTACCCACAATGACTTTACATGACATGTTTACATTATTGAATCTCTCGATAGGAACATCGGGGCATGACATGACTCAAATACATTACAGACACTTCCTGGAATAAACATCGGGGTACGATACATAAGATATACGAGTGAATACGTTCCGAAGTTACAAATACATCAACACTCCCTCTTAACTAGGAAGGTATTCTCTCGACACAATTTATCAGCACAAGTCTTCTTCTTTGTATCATCTGAATCATCATTGAGTTCTTGTCATCTTCATCTTCAAGTCATCTTCATCTTTAAGTCATCTTCATCTTCAAGTCATCTTCATTTGGATCTGGATCATCATCACTGGATCTTGAGCTGGATCATCATCTCTGGATCTAGATCATCACTCGATCTAGATCATCATCACGGGATCTGGATCATCACTAGATCTGGATCATCACTGCTGGATCATCATCACTGGATCTGGATCATCACTCGATCTGGATTATCATCACTAGATCATCACGACGGATGCTATCTCATGATTCTTCTCGTCACAGGAAGTTCTACAGAGATAGCCCTTTTTCATGCTAGTTGTAGGCCTAGCCTCCATGTAGGTCTTCTTTAGCGCTTATATCTGACACTAAGTCAGAATGGCCCGCCCAACACTTACATCTGACCATGAGAGGAACACATCCAACACCATGTCAGAAAGGCACGCCCAACACTCACATCTGACCATGGGAGGAACACATCCAAGAACCATGTCAGAAACACCCAACACTTACATTCACCAGCATGATAGGACACACCTACTATCATCTGTGAAAAGGCACAACACTCACATCCATCAGCATGGTAGGACACACCTACTATCATCTGTGGAAAGGCTCAGCACTCACATCCACCAGCATGGTAGGACACACCTACTACCATCTGTGGAAAGGCACAATACTCACATCCACCAGCATGGTAGGACACACCTACTATCATCTGTGAAAAGGCACAACACTCACATCCACCAGCATGATAGGACACACCTACTATCATCTGTGGAAAGGCACAGCACTTACAATCACCAGCATGGTAGGACACACCTACTACCATCTGTGAAAAGGCACAACACTCACATCTGATCATGTGGGAACCAATCCCACAGTCGCATCAGAATGGCTCTCGGCCCAGGCTGAGGATCCCTGGTAACTGACCAGGAGAATGGCCTTCAACACTTATATCTGATCATGTGGGAACACATCCCACAATCACATTAGAATGGCCCTACACTTATATCTGATCATGTGAGAATACATCCCATAGTCATATCAGAATGGCCCTCAGCTCTAGGCTAAGTATTCCTGGTAACTGACCAGGTGCCTCCATTCAGAGAATGGCATTCAGCGCTTATATATGATCATGTAGGAACCAATCCTACAGTCACATCAAAATGGCTCAGCACTCATATCTGACATGGAAGGAACCAATCCTCTCACTATGACATAATGGTTCAGCCCTTACATCTGACCATGGAAGGAACCAATCCTCTCACCATGTCAGAATGGCTCACGGACTCATCACTTCCCCTTGGAGGGAACCTTGATCTGGAGAACACCAAGCTTCTCCCTGAAGTATTCAAACTTCACTCTGGCCAATGGCTTAGTCAACACATCAACTATCTGTTCGTTCGTCGCAATATACTGGAACTTCACTGCTCCTCTCTGCACCATATCCCTGATATAGTGATACTTGATCTCGATATGCTTCGACTTGTCATGGAACACCGGGTTCTCCGACAACTTCACACAACTCTGGTTGTCGCAATATATACAAGTAACATCCAACTGGAGATCAAATAAATCAGACAATAGCTTCCTCAACCATACTGCCTTACAACTAGCTGAACAAGCTGCGACATACTCTGCTTCAGCTGTACTCAGTGCAACGCAAGATTGTTTCCTGCTAAACCAAGAGATCACACCTGATCCCATACTGAAGCAGCACCCTGAAGTGCTCTTCCTATTGATGGCACTGCCTGCCCAATCTAAATCAACATAACCCTCTAGGTTAATCTTCTGATTCGCCTCATACTTGAGCCCATAATCAACTGTACCCCTCAGGTACCTCAGAATATGCTTTGCAGCAATC
>LPNX010943509.1:400832-411505 GCA_001517045.1 Pseudotsuga menziesii
ACTCAAGGTGTTCATAGCAAAGCAAATATCCGGTCTCATATTCGTCAGGTACATCAATGACCCAATCATCTGACGATACATCGTAGCATCAACCGATTCTGATGAAGCATTGCTCAATAGCTTCAAGTTCGATTTCATAGGTGTGGTCATGGCCTTGTAGTCCATCATCCTGAACCTCTTCAGGATCTCTACCGTATACTTCCCTTGTCCTAGGGAAATTCCATCTGCATTCGGCCATACCTCCATGCCTAGAAAATAGTGCACATATCCAAGTCCTTCATCTCGAACTCAGCAGCAAGCTTCCTTCTTGCAACTTTAATGAGTTCCTCTTTTCTGTCAGGAACAAGCCATCGACATATAACAGGAGCATCACTGGTCTTCCACCTTCAACCTTGAAGCAAAAGGTTGGAATCCGCTTTACTCTTAGTAAATCCTAGAATCATCAGTAAGCTGTCCATCCTGTTGTACCATGTCGAACCTCAGGATCTTCTGTAGTCACTCCCTCTGAAGCAGAGCATCATTCTCCCTCTGTCTTTCAAACTCTATGGACTGAAACATTCTGTACCGAAGTGACAAGTAGCTTCCTCTGCTACTAATATTCTATGTATCCATCTAGGATCACTGGATACCAAGATCCTCTATCTTGAACTTTTTCAAAAGTTCTTCTGGCACCCATCTGTGAGCTTGTCATCCTCTATAGACTTTCATCTTCAACCTTGTAGCAAAGGTTAAGATCTTCATCAAGCTCCTCATGTATGTGTTATCCCATGGGTGTCTTCTGAGCTTGTACAAGGCCTTCTTTCATTTGCACACATGATTCATCCTGTCATGTGTCTCAACTCCCACTGGTTGCGAATGTCTCTTCGTAGTATATGCCTTCTTTTCGTGAGAAGTTTCGTGCTACGAATCCTGCCTTGTATCCCATGATGTTTCCATCTACTGCATTATGGAACTACGAACTTTCCTTCATGTATCGATACTGCATCCTAGACATCATTCTTCTTGTACTCGTCTTCCCTTTCATCTTGGTTACTTCTTCATAGCTGGAAGGTTCTGCATCAATGATGTCGCTGCATTCATCATATTATTCTTCATCTTGAACTGTCGTCACTTGTTCTTCGAAACAAGTCTCATCCTTCTTTGCTTGTAGGCGATTTTACGCTATATTTCCTACAAGTCAAATGCATTAGTTGTATGGTTAGAAACATTTCATAAGGTATATTCATAATGAAAAATTATTTTGCATCAAGATATATGATTATGCAACTATTTTAGCCAATACAACATTCATCCATATCTCATTGAAACTTTTTAGATGCCTTCAATCTCTACTAGGACAACATTGAGATTGTGCACTAATCCAATATGTCAGCAAAGAGGCTTCATTCTAGATAAGTAGCAAAGAAGAGTTGTATAGCACCATGAGCTACTTACCCATTACATGCATATTAGTAGTATACTGTCATTAATGCAAACATTCTATCATGCATAATACATCAATTGAATATAAACAAATGCATAACAAAAACAATATCATGAAATGACAATTGAATACTTATCTTTATTTATTTCATGGGTAGACGCCTTCTTGAGCCTTTAGCTTCATCATCTTCTTCATTCATCATTTCTTATCCAAATGCTAGGATGGATAAGAGTTTCTTCAAGAGTTGAGTCCTTCGTATTCCTCATTGCTTTGAGGGATCTTCTTTGGATGGTGAGGGCTTGATCTTCAGTTGCTCTCATCTTCTCTTCTCTTATTATGAGACGAGCTTCTTCTTGTGTGTGCTCTTCCCAGAGTCTGTTGAAAGTAATCACTTCCTTCTGGCACACATTCCTCGAATGAATGAATCCCATGATCCTGGGAGGCCATACAAGGTGGCTATCACCACTTCTGCATTCTCCACTTCTTTTTTTACTGCTACAAGTTGTTCTTTGATTTGAGAGACCCTCGTAAAGTATGACTGTATGGTCTCTGCATTGTGGATCTTCACATTCTTCAACTGTTTTCTCAAAGTCATCTTCTGATTTATGTTCTTCCCTTCAAGTAACTTGGTCAATGAATCAAACATCTCTTTCGGTGTCTTTAGGGAAGACACTTGTGGTATAAGGTGATTCGTGATTGAATCAACAATGATCTTCTTAACCTTGACTAAGTTCTTCTTGTGTAAGGCTTTTAGCCTCATCTCCCTCTGGAACTGGAACCTCTTTACTTATGTAGGTGTGGAATTCATTTTCTTTAGAGAGATCATATACTTCCATGCTTTGAAGTTGTCAACTTCAACAAGCTTATCATCAAGCTGATGTGATAGATCACTTTAAAATGAGAACCTCAAATGAAAATAGCAAAAGATTAGATCTTACCGATTTGAGGTGTCTGTCCTGGTTCCGGAGCTGGCTGATCTAGGGTTTGTAAGAGAAACCCCAATTTTCAAAATTTGGAATCTTTCAGATCTGATTGTCTAGAAATATAGACCTCTTCAAGGTTAGTTGTCCAATGTACTCCTTTTCTGAAAACAGTGGAGAGAAGCTCTCGGAACAGGTTCCAATTTCTTCTGCAGAAATTCCTGATACTATTTCTATGGTATCTCCGAAATTACTACTTCTCTGTGTCTAAAACTTCGCACTGAGGTAGTCTCGCCTGTCTTTGTTCCAACACCATAGGTTTCATTAGAATTGGTTTCACCAATTGGGACCTATGAGCGTTTTCCCAAGGTGACCTGTTTCAGGACTGTTCAACATAGTGAAGTTGTATGGATTGCCACGTGTCATTGTTTCATCTTCTGGGTCTGAAACTTGGACCACAGAAAGTACAGTCTGTTCCCTTTCTGGAACATCTTCAGAAATTTCGTTTGGACCTTTGTAGCCCGAGATATTGCAATTCTCCCCAGGTGTCCTATTTGGGGATGAATCCTGGGAGAGGCTAGAACCCTAACTTGAAGGAATCATATCTCCCAGAATATAGCGAATCTGAGGCTGAAACTTGGATACAGTGTACAATAGGATTTTATCTTCGACTTGTGAAAGTTTTGGCCCTTGATACCCATGCAATCCCGAGATATAGTGAATGTACCAAAACTTATCAGTTTTAGTATTTAGGGTTTTTTCAGCCCGGGGTCAAACTAGTGTTTGACTTTTCCGGAGTTTTACCCAACCAAAAATCTTAACCCAGGTCTATAAACTTTGATTTTGATGAGGAGAGAAATCCTATGCCAAGCTCACTCAAAAATTCCTCTTCTGTAAAAAGCCCTAATTTCCCGAACCGAAAACTGAAAAAGCTCGGAATCGAATTCCACTTCGACAGAGAGATGCACCCTTCAGCCTAGCATACTTTTGTTGATGGATTGTGGAGAGAGACCCAAAAAGTAAGAAGCCCTAGCTTCTGCAGCTGCACAATGTCTTCTTCTCAGGTTAGCTCTGATACTATGTTTGATTTTTAACATTCAAGCTAGCATTATCTTAGGATCTTTAACTGAGAGAATAACAAGCACATCAATCAAACACATTAGACAATAGACACAAAGATTTTCCCGAGGGAAACCATAAATGAAAAAACCCCGCAACTTCCTCGGAGATAGAATCAACACCAAAAGTAAAACCCAAAACAGTAAGATGATCTCCCGATAGCAGTAGTCTCTTTCTCTGATCCCAGCTTCTTCTCTCTCACTCATGCACCCCAATGAGTGAGTGTGTATGTGTGTAATAAATAGAGAGTCTCACTCTCTATTTATATTCTTTCGTTCACATAACCTTTAACTCTATTATGTAGGCTCGAGTAATCCTAACTCAGTTATGTAGGCTCAAATAACCACAACTGGGGTACTAATGACCCGACTTACATTAACTCACCTAGGGCCAACTTCTCTAGGAGAGTCTAATAACCCTAGCGCCCCACAACTGTGGGGACTTTAACCCTTGATCAATAGGAGGGTTACCCACAATGACTTTACATGACATGTTTACATTATTGAATCTCCCGATAGGAACATCGGGGCATGACATGACTCAAATACATTACAAACACTTCCTGGAATAAACATTGGGGTACAATACATAAGATATACGAGTGAATATATTTCGAAGTTACAAATACATCAACACAAACACTCAATACAAATTTGATTAGAAGCCTAAGTACTAGATTGTTAGTCTTCAATAAACATAATAATCAAATTGCAATACAAGGGTAGGGTGAAAGAGATATTACTTCACATAGGATGAAGACACAATGCCAAAAGCCCATCAAATGATCTCCAAAGTCTCAATATTTTATTAAAAAAAAGAATCTTACAAATTCCACCGGAGTTTCTATGCCAAACTCTCCTTCTTTAATGAGGAGGCAATGCCGTCCTTTTATATAAAAAACTGACAAAACTATTACCCTAATTCGAATCGACAATGAGTGAGAGCCAATGGATTTGACACCAAGTTGAATTCATGTCCGTTTCCAAACTTGGAGTGCAATCACCATCACAAAGTCGAGTTCTCATGAATGGGATGGGGAGGTGGCCTCCTCCTTGGCAAGGCGCCCCCCATTCCCCTCTTGGAAGCTTCACCATCCAATGCGGAGTGGCCATGTATATACACGCGAACCTTTGTGATGCGTGTGAGCTTTTGAAGGATACGTGAATTGAGCTGAAGTAAGTGCTAACTCGCCATTGGAAGGAGCTGAGCCATGTGATGGCCATAGATTAAGGAGAAGAGCCCACCAAACAACGCAAGCTCCAATCAACGATTGACATGAGCTCTATTTTGGGTTGACGTCACCATCTTACTTGGAAACCATTCGCTGTGCATGGAATACACTATGGAAATATATGCCATGGTTTGAACATTAATATTTTAAATGGGTAGGGGACCACACATACCCACTGATCATCCACATACCATGCTAGCGTGAGTTCTCCCCTTCACCATACTCACGATTTCTGATGAATGAAATTAAATCGTGATTTCTTTTTATCCAAAGTTTGGATGCCAAATCACTTGAAGGGAGTTGTAACTTAATTGGACCCACATGCCATGCTATCCTTTCACCATAAAATATAGTTATTTGACTTTTAAAATATTTTGACTTAGTGTCAAAATGTCCATTTTTTAGCATTAAAATGCCATCTTGATGCATTTTTAGTCAAATACTGCCTCACGGGGTGTTCTGGCTGCCCGATTAATGGTGAAAGTGGCCCTTAGAGTAAAGACGTTGCTCCGGGTTTGAAAATGAGCCCAAACATGCCGAAAACAGACTCCGGATCATTCTTTTTTAACATTTTGAATTTTCTCATTTAAACCTTAAAAAATGGCTTAAAAAACAGAGAATTTTTTTCTTCTAGGAATCAAACGAAACTATAGGGGGACCTAGTACATGTTCACATGACTCAATCGGAATGCCTAGCATGATGAAAAACACTGACACGACGGCTCAAATAACCTCCTAAGGCCGAAACACCAAGACAACTACCCCAGCTTTGGAGGTGCGACTGAAAAACTTAGAAATTATTGGTCGTTTGTTCAACAACCAATAATAACCAAGGGAAAAAACACTCTGGGTTAGTCGGCTTGATGCCCAAGTCCGGGAAGCCGAGCCTTTTATAAAAATTTAAATGCCAGGGCATTTTTTACAATTTCCCCAAGGGGGTATAAACATGTATTTTATAAAAAAAAAAAATCAGCAAAAAAACTGACTAAATCTGGACCACACTGAACTTCTGAACTCTGGAGATGAGCATTCATCATGCTCGATAACTGGCGGCTCAATAGGAAGTTCAACTATTGTACAAAATAGTTGGTAACACTCTCCAGAAGAGAGTATTGTCTGCAGGACCATCCTCAGCCGGTAAGGGCTAGGACCACTATCAAGAGAAGAGTGTTCTTGTTTACAAGACCATCTGAAAGAGGAGGATACTTTCGTCCACATGTAAATGTCGGACCTCATCCGCATTTGTGGGTGCACTTGGCCTTTTTTTGTACTAGCGCATCACTGCCATCTCATTTGCAGTGATAGTCTCATTATCACTCCCCCTTTCTAGGGAGGTCCTTTCAGATTACACCAAGCTTGTCACAGAAGTATTCAAACTTTACTCAAGACAGAGGTTTGGTACATCAACAACTTACTCATTGATACTCACATACTGGAGTTTTATAGCTCTCTTATGTACCATATCCCTTATGTAAAAATATTAGATTTCTATGTGCTTTGATTTATCATGGAACACATGATTCTCTATCATCTTTATACAACTCTGGTTGTCACATAGAATCACTATGGTGTCCAACTCCTTCCGAAGCCATATGGCTTCACAACTAGCAGAACAGGCTGCTATGTACTCTGCTTCAGCCGTGCTGAGAGCAACACTGGATTGTTTCTTGTTAAACCATGAGATCATGGCAGATCCTAGACTATAACATCCACCTGAGGTGCTCTTTCTGTTTGCGACACTTCCTGCCCAATCTAAACCCATATATCCATACAATATGTAGTCATGATCTCTATCATAGTATAGTCCAAAGTCTATCGTACCTTTCAGGTACCTCATCACATGCTTTGCAGCTATCAGGTGAACACATCTAGGTTTAACTAGATACTGGCTCAGGGTGTTCACAACAAAGCATATGTCTGGCTTGGTATTCATCAAATGCAACAACAACCCAATTATATGTATGTACCGAGTCACATCTACTAACTCTGACGATTCATCAGATAACAACTTTAGGTTGGTATCCATGGGTGTGGCCATGGATTTACAATCCAACTTATCAAATCTTTTTAAGATTTCCGTTGTATACTTTCCCTGGTTCAGAAAGATTCCTTCTGGGCTCTGCCACACTTCTAGGCCAAGAATATAGTGCATCAATCCAAGATCTTTCATCTTGAATTCTTCAGCAAGCTTCTTCTTGCAATCTACAATCTGTTTCTCATTTCTTCTCAGGAATAAGTCATCCACATATAGTAATAATATGACAGGTTCATCATCCATAACCTTAAGGTAAATGTTAGGGTCGACTTTACTCTTGGGAAAGCCCAAGCTTGTCAAAAAGCTATCTATTTTTCCATACCAAGCGCTAGGGGCTTGCTTCAGTCCATATAGAGCCTTCTTCAACTTACATACGTGAGTCCCTTTGTCTTCGACTTCAAATCCTTGTCGCTGTTCGATGTATACTTCTTCCTCAATCACACCATTCAGGAAGGTTGTCTTTACATCCATCTGGTGTAGATTCCACTTCATCATGGATGCAAGTGCCATGATGGTTTTGATAGAAGTGTACGTTGCTACTGGAGCAAATGTTTCTTCATAATCAATCCCCTCTTTCTGAGAGAATCCTCTGGCCACAAATATTGCCTTGTATTTTTCAATACTTCCATCAGCTACATGTTTTATCTTGTAGATCCACTTAGAAGATACCACACTCTTGTTTTCTGGTTTGGGTACTATATCCCAAACATCATTCTTCATTATTGATTGGTATTCTTCCGTCATTGCTTCTACCCATTCTTTCTTCTGTACGACTTCCTCATAATTGGTAGGTTCTTGATCTACAATATCACACATCAAGGCTACATAACTGGAGAGTGGCTTTGATCTCTTGCTTGTTCTTGTGGAGCCTTTTGGAGTTCCATACTTCTCTGCTTCTTGTATGATTTCTCTTACCCAAGCAGGTTTTCTCTTTCGTGATATGTCCATAGTAGGGGGTTCATGAGTTTCTAGCATATCATGATCTTCTGATGCTTCTATTTTAGGAGAGAGTGCAACTTCTACTTTTCTGGGAAGTACATCATCTTCATGTACTTCTTCATGCTGACACTGCCTGGATTTCTTAAGAGCCGTTTCTTCGTCAAATGTTACATCCCAACTAATCTCTATGTGATGGAATCTTGAAATGTATATCTCGAAGGATTTGGAGTCTTCATAGTATCCAACAAATATTCCCTTCTTTTTCGGAAGGGTCCAACTTGGTTATCTTTTCTTTTGGAATGTGAACATGTACTGGACGACCATATATCTTGAGATAGCTCACTTCAGGCTTCTTTCCCGTGTACATTTCTTCTGGAGTCTTGAATCCAAGGGCACTATGGGATAATCTATTCTGCACATAAACTGTTGTTCTTGCTGCTTCAGCCCATAGATTCATAGGACGATCTTGATCATGCATCATTGTCTTCACTGTTTCCACAATGGTCCTATTCTTTCTTTCCGCAACACCATTATGTTGGGGATTGTAGGGAGTGGTTAGTTCCCTCTTGATTCCAACTTCTTTACAAAAAACTTTAAATTGTTTTGAAGTTTAATCTCCACCATTATCTCTTCTGAGTGTCTTGATTCTTCTTTCTGAATGGTTTTCTATCAAGGCTTTGAATTCCTTGAATTTCTTGAATACTTCATTCTTTGTTTTCAAGAAGTATATCCATGTCTTTCTTGAATAGTCATCAATAAATGTAACATAATATTCATATCCACTTAAATATGTGGAGGGCATTGGACCACATACATCAGAATGAATTAATTCCAATGTACCTTTAGTCTTTGTCTCACTCTTCGGAAATGGATTCTTGATATTCTTTCCTCTTGCACATCCTTTGCAAGTGCCTTCATGATCGATCTTCAAATCTGGTAAACCAGTTACTACTTTGCTCACATAGGGTAATGCTTTGTAGTTGATGTGAGCAAGCCTTCTATGGCTAGTTCACTTGAGCTATTGATCTCATGGACAAAGGTTGTTTTCGAATGTCCTTTGAGTTTATATAATCCTCCTTCTTCACCAATGACAATTGCATCTTCAATTGATTTTCTTTGGTCCACATGAGTACTTGTCCATCTATAAAAGCAACTCTATATCCTTTCTTATCTAATGCTGAGATGGAAAGTAAGTTCTTCTTCAAATTTGGTACATATAGTACTTCCTTCATCTTCATGGGAGTTCCAGAGTCAAGCTTGTAGCTTGCTTCATCAATACCTTTGATGGGATATTGATAGTCATCTCCTAATGATACTTTCTGAGAAGAGTTCTTTTCTTCAAGTCTTGACAGAGTTTTCTTCTGTGCTGTCATGTGCTTTGAGGCACCACTATCAATAAGCCATGTATCTTCTCTAGGTATTACAGACCCATAGAGTGCAGAGAATAGTACATATTCTTCTACATCTTCTTTTGCTTGTTTCTTTCGAGGTCTTTCTTCTTCTTCATCCTCATCTTCAACTAGATGTGCATGATGTCTTTTGTTCTTATTCTTCTTCAATGGACACTCTCTGGCAAGGCGTCCTATCTTGTGACAGTTATAGTATTGATATTGGGAGCAGTATTTCTTCTGATTGCTTTCTCTTTTCTTTTCAAACCTCTTGGGAGGTTGATACTCCTTGGGACTTTCCTTCTTGAAGCTTGATTGTCTTCTTCCTCTTCTTGTATGGGTGGCTAGGGCTTGATTATCTTCTTTGAGTAGAGCTTCTTTGTTAGCTACTCTTGTTTCATCTTGGATGCAATCTTCCCATATAATGTCAAACTTCATACTTTCTTTTCTGGCACACATAGTTTGTACGAATGATTCCCAAGGTCTAGTGAGACCATTGAGAGCAGTCATAAGTAGTTCATCTTCATCAAGGGATTCTCCAATGGCTTCTAGTTGCTCCTTGAACTGTAAGACTCTTGTGAAGTAGTCTTGAATGGATTTTGTTTTACTCATCTTGGTACTCTTTAATTGAGCTCTCAAATTCATCCTTTTGTTGATGTTCTTTCCTTCATACATTCTGGAAAGGGCATCATACATTTATTTGCTTTGGTGTCTCGTTGGATGACACTTAAGGGATAAAGTAATCCTTGATAGAATCAACAATGATCCTCATTGCCTTGATTAGGTCCTTCTGGTGCTTTTCCTTAGCTTCATCTTCTTCTGGTTCTGCAACTTCTTCTTTGATATATTTCTCAAGATCATTCTCTCTAAGAATGAGACCAATCCTATACTTCCATGCTCAGAAGTTTTCTATGCCTTCTAGCTTGCCCTCAAGCTTTAGTGGTTGGGCCCATCTTATCCAAGAGGTCACTAAAAATGAAATTTCTCAAAATGCAATATTGACCTTACCAGGAGATGCGCTTGACTGAGGTGAGTTGGTTGATCCACTTGGTTTTTTGAGATTGCAAATCTTCACCCTTCAAAACTTGCTTGTGAGATTTCAGTTTCTGCAGATCTCTGGTTCTAGTTTTCTGGTTCAAGGCCAAACTAGGGTTTGGATTCCCCGAAGATCCACCCACTCAAAAACTTCGATCTAGGGCTCAATAGATGCGCCCTAGGGAGGCACAACTTTCTATGCAATCAGATTTCCAAAATTCCAATTTTGACAAAAACCCTAATTTTTTGTTGGAGGGAGAGGAGAGAGAGTTTCACCTTGTGAAAGCTGTTCTATTTAGGTTAGCTCTGATACCATGTTAAGATTTCATATGCTTAGCTAGATATCATTAGTGTTTAATCCAATTTCACATTAATAGCATATGCAGAGTCATTGAAAGAAACACAATCACAAGATAAACACAGATTTATCCCAGGAAACCCTCAAGGGGAAGAAAACCCAACAAAACTTCCTCTATATAGGTGTTGTTGCCCACCTATTTCGACTAGGTGGCAACTCCATGTACATTAGGATGTACATTATTGTACCTTAGAAAATCTGAGGATTTTTCTCTTCTGCAGGGCT
>LPNX010943549.1:0-45789 GCA_001517045.1 Pseudotsuga menziesii
TTTTTATTTTTTATTTATTTTTTGAATAGACAATAATTGCATTTAATATGTATTTTAAGTTTTGAACATGCATAAAATGGCATACAGGTGATGTCTTCGCTGTTATAGCACATTCTGACAATGTTCAAAGTGTTGACTATTATTTGTTGCGATGTACTTCCATTAAATGCAAATTGTTGGAGAACATAATTGACAGTGATGGCTAGGATTTTGAGAGAGGATCCATTGTGCTTAAGGGAAAATATTTTAAATAGGTGGAAAAAAATAGGAATGTGATATATATTTGAAGAGTATGAACCATATAATACAGTTATGCAATATAGTCATCATGTCCTTGCTACACATTTTTCATTGCAATTGTTGAAAAGACGTGGAAGTCGACGCCAGAGATGGAAGCTTGGAATAAATGATCATGAAAGGTTGTTGGAGGTCCTTTCCTTAAGAGTTGATCCTCATATATAAAAATTTTGATGTGTATGATCAATAATGTCATCCTTCTACTTTTAGTTGACATATGATATTTAAATAAAAGTAAAACTACAATTTTCAATATATTACATATCTATGAAAACTTTTTAATGAAGTTGTTTTTTCATATTTTTTAGATCTAAGATTTTGTATAAATTGCTTAAGCTCATGATTTCTAAATATAATTTTATTAAAAATTATTTTTTAGTAAATCTATTACGAAATATCATATATTCTATATATATAGTTTTATAATGTTCAGTTTCTAAAATAAATTTACAGGTCTCTAACACTATGAAGTTATGTTATGAGCTTATTTAATATTATTAAATTTTAAATTTAAATTGACATATGTAATATTTAATTAAAATGAAAATTAAAAATTTTAATATAATAGAATATGTTTGTGACAATTTTTAAAGAAGTTATTTTTACATATTTCTTAATTTTTAAAGTTTGTGTAACTTGTAAAATATTATGTATTTTAATATAGTTTTGTATACTTTCATGTGAAATCTCACATATACTTTAAAGAATAGTAGTAAGGTAGGAAAAGATCAAATAATTACTAGCTCTTATATGCAATGAAATTTCAAGCTCATGGATGCATATTAAGTATCATGTTATAGAAATATACAATGCAAATTTGTGTGATACCACAAGGGTATTTAGACTTTATCCTGAATTAATTTACTATTTGTATGGAGCATGCCCTCAAATTAATTAATTTATGTTTTGTATGGATTTTTTTCCGCTACCATTTTATTATTAACCGGTATAGATCCATCTTAACTTTGGTCCTACGAAGCCCCTGGAGATATCAAATCCATTGAGGTGTAAACATTTCTTCAAGGATAGCACTCTAAAGGGGGTTTAGACATGAAGGGATTTGATTTCTCACGATTTAATCCCTTTTGGTTCTGGTAGAGCCATATTTAATATGAATCTATCTTTCTATCCAAATATACTCCTACCAGTGTTAAAATAATAATTAATTACTCTTGCCAAGTTGTCACTCTCAAATTATAATGATTCATACTTAAAGGCTAAAGTTTCTAAGTTTGCCTTATTTTTTAGGTGTGATACCCAATAGTTTTTAAAAATCAGCTGAATCCATTTTTATAATAAAAAATTCAATTTGAATACTAAATTTATGATTTTACAATGCCAATTCCAACCTCAAATTGAATTCTAACAATTAAAATGTTCATAACTTGGAACAACCATTTATATATCCACTCTTAAGATATCTATCTGACTAATTATATCCTCAAATAATCACTATTAAGCTTATAATATTCCTTGAATATTGAATATGTTAACTCAAAGTTAATTTTAAAAATTATATAAAATAAATGACAATATATTTGTTTAAAAAGTTTTTTTTAATGTTTTGTATATGCTTCCAATATAATTCAATTTTATATTAAAAAATGAAACTATAAAATATGAAATACATTATTTGTTGATAATAGTTTCAAATAAAAAATAAAATTTACATATATTTTCAAATATATATCCAGTTTTAATACAAATCAATTTTAAAATTATAAAATACAAAATATTCTTTTATATAATAATTTTAAGTAATAAATATAATTTACATATTCCATGAATGGCTAATGTTAACTTTCTATTCATAACTACCATCCGTTCAAATAAAAAAATTTATATTTTAGTATCTGAAAAGATATTTCTCGTAATATAAATAACAAATTAGTTTAATTGCTTAGTTAAGAGAAAAAGTATCACTGTAAATGATCTCATCATTATGCATTTTGACAAATTATTGAATAATTACTAATAACATTTTCCATGTTAAACAAATTCTATAATTATGAAAATCATATACGAATGTTTGCTTTGATTAAATAGAAAAAAAACATAAAGGAATTTAAATAGATACTTCATCATCCTAAATAGATTCAAAATGGCCTAATCATGAAACAATGAATGATTGATGTTCAGTCAATTAAGACCATTTAACTAAGTGGGAGCGACTTATGCCTAGAACCATCAAGCTAATAATTAATATGAAATAGATAACTCTATTATATAAACCCAATCCCTTATATTAATAATGTGAAATAGATATTTTAGACCTGCAAAAATAGATATTTTATGTCTGAAAGGGATAAATATGACCCACTAAGCACAATGAAAAGTTTAAATTATAATATTAATGTATTTTTTGAAGTTTTGATGACCCATAATAAAAGTGAAAATTGATTCAATAAACTCCTGGATATACCGTTTCCACTTTAGTAACGAGGAACGCCAGTTAAGGTCGCCCTTTAACACCTACATCACTGGTGGCCGGCGTAGCAAGGGACCATAATACCATATCAACCGGTGTTCTGTCTTGCAAATGAGGCATATCTTGTCCGGGTGGGCGACATATTGATCGAACTAAGGTAGGCAATAGGTAAGGGTTGAGTTAGCGCGTTCTGGAACTAAGATAGATGGCTCTTTAGACACTCGACCACCAATCATTAATGGATAGCCGCCGTTAGTTTATGCAGTTAAGATAGGTGTTGAGCACTCAATCACAGGTTGTTAATCACTTTATGCAGTTTAAATAGGTAGGTTCGATCCTACTACTCAATACAATAGTTGATTTCGATACTCTAATGGGCTTACACTAATCCACTGGCTGGCAAAACCAGAATTTGACTCTACATTACCTTCCTATCCTTCTACTATTATCAGAAAACAACCCTCTATTATCCAAAAACAAAACCTTGCAGTAAAATTAGTCTGGTATACAACTAGGCCCCGTGATTGGTTATTTGCTGAAGTTTTAACGACCGATGATCTATATCAAACAAATACCCTCGGTAAAATTTGCCGTATATACTTTCAGACCAATACCTTTTTCAATGGCTAACAATATAAACTGGAAAATTTGAGAGAGCTAGCCATGACTGGAACAAGGCATAAAAAAAGCCAAAAAAAAACTTCGGCTGAAGCACCCAGTGAGGATCACATGGTCCTCCTTCCTCCTACTCCCTTTTCTAATGAAAATCACCCTGGGCGATAATGGGATGGAATATTTGAGAGAGCTTGCCATGACTGGAATAGGCACAAAAAAGAGCCAAAAAAAACCCTCAGCTGAAGCGCCCAGTGAGGATCATCAGGTGCAGAGCATGTGTCCGTGGTTTTGCTTCCTCCCTTTTCGGCTGAAAATCGACATGGGCGTTAATGGGATAGTCTAAATCTCTGGTTCTCAAGCAATAATGGGATAGTCTAGATCTCTGGCAAACGGAATATAAAAACTTCATCTCATCTTAAATCTCTATTTCAATGTTTTTTTATCAAGCTCTCACCACACTTCTATTTCCTCCTCATTTGTATAGTGATAGAAAAATCAACCATTAATCTTTAATTATGCAACTTAACACTTGATTTGTATTGAATGCTATCCTCAAACTAAATATTTTTAGAAATTTTAATATTACAATTAAAAAAATTAATATATTAACAAAGGTTTTTAAAACTTATTTAGTAATTTATTACCATAAGTGTAATATATATATTTGAAAACAATTTTTTTAATATTCAATATATATATTTAAATACAATCTATAAATTTATTTTTTTACTATATACCAAAATATGATGAAGACAACTTTTACTAAAAACTTAAAACTTATAGTATAGAAACTTATTACTTTTAATTTATTTATAATAGTAAACTTGCAAAATAATTTAATATTTATTATTAATATTTTATGAAATTATTATTTAAATTTTTGTTACACATAATTTAGCTTTTATTTATTACTTATTTAAATCTTGAAAATTATTTAATAAAAACCAATTAATATTAAATAAAAAACAAAAAAACATCATTAATTATATAAATTAATTTATAATGATCTATATATAGAAAGTTATATAATATAACTATACTATTTAAAAACATTAAAATATAAATAATATTATATTATGATATATAAAATGTTTAATTTAAATTACAATGTTAAAATTATATTATATTATATTATAATATTTAATTTTTAATTTAAATTATAATATAACAATACAATATATATATATATAAAAGATATTATAATATATATTTATATAAAAAAAATTTATAATTTATTTATAATATATAAAAAATACTATAGATTCACCATTTTTGTTGGATAAGCTCTTAAAAAAATGTTTATACAAATATAAATTAACATTACTATATAATAGAAAACATTCTATTAAAAATATTCTTTTAAAATATCTCAACTCAATATTTAATATAAAGAAACATTCTATTAAAAAAATTGCTAACTTTTAGCATGAGCATATATTAAGAAACCTTCTATTCAAAAATTTGTTACAAAATACCTCCACTCAAACTCCCATTCTTATGTTTAATTTAATTTTTTTGCTTCGGTAAATATATTAATATTCTTTCCGAAGCTAATTTCTTATGAGTTTTCAAATTGAAAGTTTTTTCTTTTGCCTCAAAGTGAGACACATTAACATGCTTTTACCCATTAGCCATTTCTTCCGCTACACTATTGAGACTTCTGGGAACATTCATGAATGAAATGAATTCAAAATTTCTAACCAATTGTATAGTACATATGAATTTTCTAAAGAGGCAGAGATCATGTACTCGGTAGAAGTTATTCAACTAGGCGACAAGTAGTAAGGAGTCTAGGAATACCTTTAGGAGACAAATACCCAAGTGAAGGGCAGCGGCTAGGAGACTAGTGACACTATCGTATTCATCCTCATTGTTTGCAGAAATACCACCACACATTCCGTTGATATGGATCAAGTCATGTGACGAGGAATAGATGACCCACGCAGCTGAGGTGAGATTAGGAGACCATCTACTTGCACTGTCAATGAAACCAACATATCAAGGCAAGGTAGGATCCATCTGGAGCAACCAAGGAAACAAACTATGAGACTCGTGGTAAAAAAAGTGTGAAAAAGAAAGAAAAACTATGATACAAGGGTATGGAGCATGGTAAACTTCAGGCATAGAACCTATTGAGTTCAAGCCCATTTCGGGGATTCTTCAAGAGGAGACCGTAGAATTAATCAAGGAGGTATGCCCCATTTTTAAAACATCGATGGATGACATAAGGGCCATACCACATGGATTTAAACCTAAATTTTCCTATCTTATTTTGGCCTTGGTCATAGACTAGGACAAGGTCCCCCTCGCTGAAGGTGCATGGACATGGGAGTCATAACGGGACTTCGACTAGGTATTATCTACTTCAATCATTTGGAGAGCGACGCAATGGTCCTCATTGGTTTAAATTCAAGAATAAGTAGGAATTTTTCCAACGGTGAAGTAGAGTCATATAAATGCTCGATGACAAGGTGGAGTGATCGAATATGGAATTTGATGGGAAGAATCAATTCCACACCATGAACTAATTGAAATGGGGTCAAATCAGTGCTGGTTTCAAGCATCTCTCCATCGTCATGAAAGTGGTGCCAAGATAGATTAGGAGGATCTTCAACGGTCGATGAGGGGGGAGGATGAGTGGAAGTGGATATCATATAAATGGTGTTATTATCACAGGGGCTTCACTTGTTGACCAATATCCTATCACGTTAGTTCATACTGTGGGTTTTAAAATTATTAAAAATTGAACCAATATATTGTAGGTATTGGGGGGATGAGGGGTTTAAGGTGGGGATAGGTACAGTGATTTATAAGGATTGAGGTATAAAAAGGGGTGGGGAGGAGGATTTAAATATTGGGAGGGCGTTTCAACAAAAAGAGTTTGGGTCAATATCTCTGGAAATTAAGGGTATTCTTTAATATCCCACGATTGCACGTGCTATGTGAGATGTTCACTAAGTGAAGTCGCCGTGGTTATTAGAGTCCGAGGAAGAGGTCAAGGGATGGATCCCCTCAAGGATGGTAATGTCAAACTCATGGGAGTGCTTGCAAAGGTCATTGAGGAGTGACCGATACTTGGGAAAGTTTAGGAAATGGTGTGAATAATAGAAATATAGGCCAAAAAATGCACATGGGCAGTTTCTTCATAGTGATTTATTTTTAACCATAGGTATTGTTGGTACATTGACAAGTGGAGTGTCATCAGTCTCGACTATTGTGTGCATAATCATGTGAAGGATTGGAAATTTTGGACAATTTTGTGTCGGATGGCCTTAGACATTGCATAAAGAACATGTAGGAGGAGGACATGGTTTTTTCGGGGCTTTAGTTTCCTTTCCCGCAGTCTTCATGGGAGGAGGGGAGAAAAAGTAGCGGTAGGATAAGTCGGTTGCATACTAGGATGGGGGTATGATGATGTCTCAATAGGTTGGATCGGTGTCAACACAATATGTGGTGTTGGGGGAGGGGTGGGGAGATCCAAGTACCACACACAAATACCCAAAGTGAAGCACAAAAGGTTGAGAGTAGCCATGACTTGCTTACTGACCATGCAGGAAGGTGGAAAAAGGAAGGGGATCATGTGCACAGGAAAGGAAACCCAATAATTCCTCGAGGTCTACCGTTTGGGTTGCGATAGAGGTTATGAGGAGGTCAAAATGTTACCATATGTGATAATTCAAAAATCCTTTATGTCAGTCAACGAAGGAGGGGGTGGTAAGGAAAAACAAGTGGTTGTCAAAGGAGCATTGGTAAAGAGGCCCCAGCCAACGACAAACAGCGAAGGGATCGATATGTTGTTGATGTCAATGTCGATCGTAGGGAGGAAATGCTCCAAAGTAGCTGGTCCTTTATGATCCTAATATGTAAGTTGGTTAATGGTCACAATATTCCCATCACAGGGGAACATCAAGAGTCAAAATATGGTAGAAGCAATGGCTCACATTGCATACATATAACTACGTCCAAGGAAGAGGTTGTAATTAAGTTGGGGGTTAACAACCTCAATTTTAATAAACACAATTTTTATGGCCAACTCAATGGGAACATTCATGAGAACACCTTGTGGTTGAGCAGCGCGACCATTGTAATCTTAAAGGGAAGTGGTGGAAAATTGAAAGGTTGGGGATTGAAGCTTCTTCCAAACGAAGGTTGACATAACAAAAGTTGATGTTCCTTCATCGAAAATTCATCGATGAATGACCAAATTTTGAATACTAACCAAAACTTGGAAGGCGATGGATGATGGCATCTGAATTTCTCCTTGATCCAAGTCGAAATTGATTAACATGGAGCCAGAGGGATCGACGACGCCTAATATGGATAACAAATCTTTGCGTTGTGAAGAACAATTTTGGAAGAATTCCAAAGCAGACATGGAATAGGGATACTGGGCCAATTTATTGACTATAATATAATTAAGTGCGGCTCTAGCAGTGGGGCTGTTCACAATGCAACACAAAGGGAACCGCGAGAATCTGGAAGTTCTATCTATGTAAGGTCTTGTCAAATATAAGAAGATATCAAGAGAGATAGAGGTAGATTCCATGGATGGATTAATGGTTTCTATTGTGGAGCCATATTTGTTTCCTCGAGTCTATAAGTTGACAACAAACAATAATGTCATGAGGTGATGGACACGAGGATCAATGGGTTCAGTATTTTGTGGTACCAATGGTTTGGTTGCAACCATTCCTTCTTTGAGTAAGGGGTTCTGCAGCACCATAGGTGGAGGAACCTGGGGAGCTGGGTATGCCTCTGTCAGAGTGACCACATTAGAGTCATGGTGATTTTCGTCTTGTAACAAGTGGGAGACACAATTCATATGGGGGCACTAATGTGTATAATGGTCATAAGTGTCATAATTGGTGCATGTATGGTTAGTTTGAAATTGAGGGTTCCTCCTAGGTTTAGGTGGACATTGGGGGTCATGTGCAGGGGTATTTTCTCCATTGTTATTTTGAGGGTTGGGTTGCTAGCCACCTCCTTGAGGTTGGTTGTTTCCCTAGTTCCTACCTATGTGTCATCTTTGCTGCCCTTGTTGGTTATTGGGGGCAGGTTAATTATGGAGGTTCTGCTAAGTGTACCCATGTACTTGAGGAACAAGAGAAATCACGGTCGGAGTAGGTGTAGGTTGCACAGGTGGTGGGTAATAGGTAAGAGTAGTTGTAGTGGTTGTAAATCCTACCATCTAGCCATTACATGTAGGTTCCAAGTAGTTTGTTCCATGAACTTGAGGAACTCATGCGAGAGACAAATATGAAGCTGTGGCTCCAGACTGAGCCACTACGCATGAAAAATAATGGGCATAAGCTAGTTGGGAAACACTAGGGGTGGTACCGAAATAAGGTGGCATTGAAGGAGAGGTCATGTATAGGTTAGGATACTAAGTAATAGATCCAACGAATACATCAGCAACATGGGATTCCCTCGGTGTATCTCAACGTGAGGAGCCAGCACGTGGAGCATCGGGTATAATGGTATACAAATAACCTGATTAAGCATATATAAGATTAAATTGTTGTGCCTTAAGGATGGCTTCCTTCTCAATATTTGGGTGCTCATATGCAACATCCTTAGCGATGGGGGGAGTAAGGTTTTGAGAAACCAAACCAGGAAAATTCTATCATCTAACTGTATTTTACACAAACTATGAAAACGACAACACTCATGGATATGATCTGTGATATGGGTAGTAGTGTTATGTCGACAAGATAATAGGATTTCCTTTCCCTCATCATAATGAACAGGTAACTAGAAGTACTAAAGGAACATCAATGCTAACAAGTAAAAGTATGGATAAGTGGCATGGGGAAGTCTGATGTACCATTTAGTTGTAACACTTGTGAGTGTGATCTGGAATAGCCACAATTGGATAGAGTTGTCCACTATGTTATTAGATGAACACCAGAACTGGAATGACATAATGTTGTTTTGAGGGTATTCTCTTTCCTTTCCCTAAAAATTAGGTATTTCTGATGTGGTTTTGATAGGCATGGGTGGCCACAACAGGTCATGACTGATGGGTTCATTCGTCAATCATGTCAAATCAGGCAAGTTGAGCCTAACCATAAATGGCATACTAGGACCTGGACTAGATCGAGGAGGGCCAACAAGGATGTTGGGACTGGTGGGCATGTAGTTACCAGGTGCAAATGGGGGTTGGTACGGATGACTTCTGATAGTAGGAGTAGTCACTAGAATGGTGTGAATATATGGAGTGGTGGTAGAAGGGTCAATGCCCCCATGCTTTAGAGGAAGGTATAGTATGAACCATGGTGGTTGCACTAGGGACGCCACTAGTGGGTAGTGTACCAGCAACATTATGTGTAGTGCAGAGGGGCCCACTAAGACCAGAACCTATGGGTCCAGAAAATGGGATACCTGATATGACATGTGGAGTGGTTAGAAGTCCACTATCAACCATCCCCAAGTGCACCAGTCATGGGGCTATATCGGGTTGTGAACAAGGTAGGATCAGATTGATAGGAATCCATATCATACTTAGATGTAGTGTATGGCTATGAAGGTGGTGAATGCCATCGGATATGCACCCCATGGTGACGGTTCAAGGAACCAAACTAAGGGGTGTTACCCCTAATCATGTGCAAGTATCATGGCGGTGCAATGATGACATGATGGTGTTTTACTTAATGAATGGAGGCACATGAGTGTCAAACATAGGCTCGAAAGTTCAACTGCCACCGAGTGTGAAGAATGAGAGCAAAAAAATGATGGCTCATAGGCCAAAAGGCAAGCTCTAAAACCAAACTGTAACAATGTTTTATAGCAAGAGAGTCTACAACAAAGTGGCCAGAAAGCCAACAAGCAACACTACATATAAAGAAAATGATGAGCTAACCTCATAGGGGATTCACCTTGTTGAGAAATATCTTATCACGTTCATTCATAAAGGGGGTTTTTAAATTGTGAAAAATAAGGTCAATATATTGTAGGTATTGGGGGGGTGGGGAATAAGGTATGGGGGTTTATAGCTATTGGGGGGTATAAAAATGGGTTTCTACTAAAAATACAGAATATAGTGTAAAAAGAAGGGTTTTTTTATTTGGAAATATGTATTGGGACGGGGGCTCAGCAAAAGGATTTTTTTAAGTAATTATCAATATCTAGTGAAATTAGGTGTATTCTTTAATATCCCATGAATAAAGGAGCCATGACATGGTTTCACTAAGTGAATACCCTATGTATATCGATGTACCACCTCAAAACAACTGAGAAATGTTGTTATATTTTCTTAGAAATATGTAAGTGGATTTTTTGGGGGGAAGCATGTCAACTATTTATATATGTTGGAGTACCAGGGAATTCAGATGGGAATTCCTCAATAATGTCCCAATATGAGGAACACTAATCCCTACCACCTAGTACCTACACCTCGCAGGAGGGTACCCAGGCAAGACGTGCCTCCTGCACATCAACTGGTTCCACATACATAGGAGTCATTCCTACAATTGGCACAACCATTTTTTTCCCATAGCACCTATATTTGGGATGCATACTAGGAAATTCCATTAGAGCCACTATCTATTGGAGGGGAAAGGCCACCACCTCCTAGTGGGGTAGAGTCACCACTTTCTAATGGCCAAGGGGAATCTAGTGGTGGGACTATACCTCGCTATAATCATCCCAGTTAAGAGCCCCACCCATGTCCCTATCGTCAACACAACCCATAAATCCCAAGGAACATGAAATTGTATGGGTCCCCAAAATAGACTCACCAATGTGCTAGATTCAGGTGAAAACTAATGTCTTCGACCAAATAATGAAGGAACCAATACCCTGTATGAATTTCAATGGTTCGATGATGGAGTTGAAATCAAGCACATGAGACACAACCAATCTGAAAGAAACTAAGGACTCCTTTCAAGTGGTCTAAGGAACTCATTAATGAGGTGGATGAAACCAAGATATAGGTACCTCTGAGTCTATCCTCTGGAATAGATGTCTTGACGTTGACAGAGGGAGACCTACATCTACCAAGGAAATGAGGTTTCCTTGATAGAAGCATGAGGGGGGAAACCATAGATATGGAACAATAAGGGGACTCAGACACTGAATGGGGAACTAGGATAGGGGAGTATGGGGGACTCAAACTTCCTTTGTTTAGACTATGAAGGAAGGGATGACCTGGAAGCAAATGACACTGACTCATGAGGAGGGAATCATACCTATGAAATAGGGGATATGACTACAATGGGAGATACTTGGGGAAGTAATTGGTTTAGTGATATCCAAGGGATCCAAGGGAGACTTGTCGTAGAGTACTCTAAACAAACACAACCCAATGGGGGGAAGTTGTCATAATGGGACACTATATATAATATGCATGGATGCCTAAAGGCACTGTTTGGGCCTTCTTTATAGTTTAAAGAGCCCGAATAAGGGATAGAAGTATGCTCAATATGATACTATTTCATGGATTTTTGTCAAGCCCAATATGGTAAATGCTCAATGGTGTTTTCATGTTTAAAGAGTCTAAAAACAGGAAGAAGACTCCAGTGGGGTCTCTTTTCATATAATAGCCTCCTAAGTCTGAAAAAGGATTAAAGTGTACAAAAGAGACATCTCCTAGTTGAAAGAGGTAGAGAGAATTATTTTCTGTCGGTATTCCAACCATGCCAAAAAAGGTTATTCCTATACTGATTGGACATTCATTCATATACTTTTATGAGCATAAATGAAACCAAGTTTGTTCGCGGATATTTTATTTATGAGAGGGTTGGAAAAGAGCTTAAATACAACCCATAAGTGATCTTTTTGTAAGTTAAAATGCCAATGCCCGATAAAAAATAAAAGCATACAAAAGGAAATGTTCCTAGCTGGAAGGTGCTAGGGTGGTCCTTTTCTTTAAATAGTCTAAGTGGTCCGAAAAAAAGGAGATAAACAAGGCCACATATATGCCCTTTCAAAGAATTTAATGAGCGTGAAAGGAAGCAAGAGTGCTCAACAATCTTTTCATTCTTTTAGGAGTCATAAAATAGCTTAACTTAAACTCCATAATGGTAAATCAATCAAGAAGGAACTATTCAATGCACCAAAAGTGGTTATGTTGTGAACATGGCTGAGGTGGAGAAAAAAAATAGTGGAACACTGGTGGAGCCTCCTTGCGTGACAGTGAATGGCAGTAAAATAAGGCCAAACTTGTAGTATGGAAGGAGCAGGTGGTTCGTGAACATGCCATTGCATATAAGGTCTTATTTGTGTGGTGGCATGCAAATCTAGGTGCCACTGGGAAATGGACCAAAAAATCATAGGGATAGAATGAGATGTGGGTCTCAAGAGTAGACATATGAAGGAAAATCAAACCTAGCGGTGCGAACAGCATGAAAAAAGGGCATCGGATGACTCTGTTGTGCACAGAAGAAAGATTTGACCAAATGGAGGCCTATAAACAAGCGGACCACATGACACATGTCATTTTCACCATGCAGTGTTGAGTTGGAGTGGAGGGCCCCAGAGCACAACCACTGATTTATTCTAATTGGACCAGTGGTTTTTCGATCTGTGAGTTACGGGTAAGAGATCTCACCAATCTCGTCAATTTCAATGGTGTAATTTTGATTTTTTCTCATTCTCGGAGCCTCAGGTGAGCCCGAAGAGTTCACGAGTCCAAGTCACAATTTCCCATGGAAAAGGTGTGACACAAGTCACACGCCTATCGGGAAGACAGGAACGACCTCAGTCACTCCTTCCACAGAGAAAAGCATGATCTTGGTCATAGTCACACCTATTCAGGAAGTAGGCGTGACCTAGGTCACACCTTTCAAGTGTTTTTGCGTGACCTGAGTCACACAAAAAGGCCTGATAGGCATGACCTACCACAAAATGGAATATTTTCTGCAATTGGGTTTGACAAGGATTTTTTGGATGTGCATTATTCCTTGAGTCGGATGGCAAGAGAAAGACATCAGGGACCTCAGAGATGTGGTAAAGGGGGATGGAATGATGCAAGATACACTCGCCCTATGAGGGATACTCAAGCTCTTTGAGATAACCCTTATGTGTTTAGAAAAGTTGTTGCTTAACAAACTAGTGAGTTTTTGGGATAGACACTCAGAGTGCTTCATCATACAAGGTGAACTACTGGAGATCACCCTCTGAGAAGTGTACTTTCTGACCGACCTTGCACTATTGGGAATGGTCGGCAATATATCGTTGAAGCTCCCAAGGGGGGTGTTGATGGATGACCTGTGCACTAGGAATTATTATGCCTTAGCATATGTGCATGTGTCATACGTATTGGTGTGCGACATCGAGATTCTAGAGACTCAGGTTGTCACAGTGATGGTGTTTTCGATACTAGGATTGAAAGGTCCACACAAGATCTCGAGTGACCATCTACTAATGATCTAAATTGTGCTAAGGTGTACCTTCTATGGGTGGGACCATATGTACTTGATAACAATTCAGCGTCGATTGAAGTAGGCTAGTATGGTCAATGAGGATTTATGTTTCCACTCCTTTTTGTGCCCATTTTCTTTGAGCGACTACCGACATTGTGACCAGATCTGAAGGTGTGCGACGGGGCACCTCACGAGCCATGCATGAGGCAATGGTGCAAGATGATTATCAAGGAGGGAGGTGGCCTTATGGGATGTTTCTTCACCCAAGATCTTTTTCACAATGGTGATAGCTTCTTATCCTCATATAGGACTCTCCATACGCGGGGATGGACTATGAGGGAGATCTTGAGATGCCTCGACCTCCAAGACAAGTTTGGGAACTTTATGGTATGTATACATGACTCTATATGGTTTCAATCATATATATTTTACCAGCATAGTGGTACCTAGATCATACATGTTATAGATATTGATGACATACTATGTCTACTTCAGACGTGGAACCACACCCTCCAGTAGGGCACCAGTGGTGCAGGATTAGGGTGGAGGGGTTAGATCCACCCGCTCAGATGAAGACAAGGTGAAATATTGCTACATTAGACTCTTTGCAGCTGGACATGGAGAGTCTATTAGAGGGGGTCACCAACGAGGGGTGGCAATACCTAGATGATGATATGGTTTTCATGTGCTACAAAGATTCTCCTAAGTGGATCTCTCTGATGAGGAGGATCATGGTTGTTGTTGAGTATGTCAAAGCAGTGACACGAGAGGACCTGCTGATGGAGGAGGAGAGCTCAAATGAGGAGGAGGACAATGAGGAGGACACTGAGGATGACACTAAATCAGAGGAGGATGACTTGGACTAGTATCTTGTGATGCTCCCCCCAATACATTTGAGCATGGAGATTTTTGTATGATACATATCATCAGGAGAGAAAGCCTGTGAAGATTCTCATTTTGTATTGAACATGATTATGGTATATGTGCACATGGATGCACCTTTTTGTATTTTTTATGGGTTTTGATGAGTCTCTTGTTTACGATTATGAGTATGCTTATATGATGTACATGACATATGTATGCATAACCATATGATGATTCCTGATGCAGTTTATTTCCTATATGTGATGATTGATTTGCCACTCTAGAATATCATTAGCCATTTGTTTCGCTACACTATTGAGAATTCTGGGAACATTCATGAATGAAATGAATTCAAAATTTCTAACCAAGTGTATAGTACATAGGAATTTTGTAAAGAGGAAGGGATCATGTGCCTGGTAGAAACTATTCAACTAGTTGACAAGAAATAGGGAGTCTAGGAATACCTTCAGGAGACAAATACCAGAGTGAAGGGCAATGACTAGGAGACTAGCAACGCCATCGTACTCATCCTCATTGTTGGTAGAAATACCACCACACATTCCATTGATATGGATCGTCATGTGATGGGGAATAAATGACCCACGCAATTGAGGCGAGATTAGGAGACCATCTACTTTTTCCGTCTGTGAATCCAACATAGAAAGGTAAGGTAGGCTCCATCTGGAGAAACCAAGGAAACAAACTATGAGACCTGTGGTAAAAAAAATGTGAAAAATAAAGAAAAACTATGATAAAAGGTACGCATCATGGTAAAATTTAGGCATAAAACCTATTGAGGTCGAGCCTATTTCAGTGATTGTTCAAGAGGAGACTGTAGAATTAATTAAGGAGGTATGCCCCATTTCTAAAACATCGACGAATGACATAAGTACCATACCACATGGATTCAAACTTCAATTTTCTTGTCTTATTGTGGCCTTGGTAATAGATGAGGACAAGGTCCCCCTCGCTGAGGGTGCATGGACATGGGAGTCATAACGGGACTTCGACTGGGTCTTATCTGCTCTGATCATTTGGAGGGAGACACAACGGTCCTCATGAGTTTATTCAAGCATAAGTAGTAATTTTTCCAACGGTGAAGTAGAGTCACATAGACTCTTGATGACAACAGGGAGTGATCGAATATGAAATTCGATGGGAAGAACTGATTCCATGCCATGGACTAAGTGAAATGGGGTAAAATTAGTGGTGGTTTCAAGGATCTCTCCATCATCATGAAAGTGGCGTCGGGATAGATTAGGAGGATCTTTCACAGTCGATGAAGGGGGAGTATGAGTGGAAGTGGATATCATATAAATGGTGTTATTGGAGTTCAAGGAAGAGGTTGGGGGGTGGATCCCCTCAAGGATGGTAATGTCAGACTCATGGGAGTTGTTGCAAAAGTCACGGAGGAGTGACCGGTGCTTGGGAAATTTTAGGAAATGGTGTGAATAATTGCCATATAGGCCAGAAAATGCACATGGGTGGTTGGTTCGTAGCGAGTTATTTTTAACCATAGGTATTGTTGGTACATTGACAAGTGGAGTGTCATCGGTCTCAACTACTATGTGCATATTGGTGCGAAGTATTGGAAAATTTGGACAATTTTGTGTCACATGGCCTTGGACATCACATAAATCACATGTAGGAGGAGGATGTGGTTTTGTCTGGGCTTTAGGTTCCTTTCCCCCAGTCTTCATCGGAGGAGGGTAGAAAAAGTAATAGTAGGAGCATTTGGTTTCATATTAGCTGGGGGGTCTGACGTTGTCTCAGTAGGTTTGATCAATGTCAACACGATATGTGGTGTCGAGGAAGGGGTGGAGAGATCCAGGTACCACACACAAATACCCAAAGTGAAGCACAAAAGTTTGAGAGTAGCCACGACTGGCTTACTGACCATGCAGAAAGGTGGAAAGAGGAATGGGATCATGTGTACAAGGAAGGAACCCCAATAATTCCCAAAGGTCTAAGGTTTGGGTTGCAATTGAGGTTACATGGAGGTCAAAATTTTACCATATGTGATAATGCACAAGTCCTTTATGTCAATAAACGAAGGAGGGGGTGGTAAGGACAAATAGTTGTTTATCAAAGGAGCATTGGTAAAGATGCCCCGACCAACAACAAATAGGGAAGGGATGGATATTATGTTGATGTCAGTGTCGATAGTAGGGAGGAAATGCTCGAGAGTGACTGGTCCTTTAAAATCCTAATACGTAAGTTGGTTAATGGTCACAATATTCCCATCACGGGGGAACATCAAGATTCAAAATATGGTAGAAGCAACAGCTCACATTGCATACATATAACTACGTCCAAGGAATAGGTTGTAATCAAGTTGGGTGTTGACAACCTTAACTTTAATAAACACATTTTTTCGGCCAAATGAATGTGGACATTCATGAGAATGCCTTGTGGTTGAGTACTATGACCATTGTAATCTTGAAGGGAAGTGGTGGAAAATTGAAAGGTTGGGAATCGAGGCTTCTTCCAAACAAAGGATGACATAACACAAGTTGATGTGACCTCGTCGAACATGCATCGATGAATGACCAAATTTCAAATAGTGACCAGAACTTGGAAGGAAATGTATGATCACATCTTAGGTTCTCCTTGATCCAAGTCGAAAGTGATCAACATAGAGTCAGAGGGATAGATGACACCTAATACAGATAACAGAGATTTGCGTTGTGAAGTACAAGTTTGGAACACTTCCAAAGGGGACATGGAAGAGGGATACTGGGCCAATTTGTCTACTATAATATAATTAAGTGCGGCTCTAGTAGTGGGGGTGTTCACAATGCAACCCAAAGGGAACCGTGGGAATTTGGAAGTTCTATCTATGGGAGGTCTCATCAAATATAAAAACATATCAAGAGAGAGAGAGGTAGATTCCATGGATGGAGTAATGATTTCTATGGTGGATCCATATTAGTTTCATTGAGTCTGTAAGTTGACAAAAAACGATAATTTCATCAGGTGATGGACATGAGGATCAATGGGTGGACCCATAGGAATTGGTGCGGTGTTTTGTGGTACGAAGGGTTGGGTTGCAACCATTCCTTATTTGAGTAAGGGGTTCTGCAGCACCATAGGTGGAGGAACCTGGGGTGTTGGATATTCCTGTGTTAGAGTGACTGCATTAGAGTTATGCTGATTGTCATCTTGTAACAAGTGGGAGACACAATTCATATGGGGGCACTAATGTGTATAATGGTCATAAGTGTCATAAATGGTGCATGGATGGTTAGTCTACAATTGAGGGTTCCTCACAGGTTTAGGTGGATGTTGGGGTTCATTTGCAGGGGGGTTTTCTCCATTGTTATTCTGAGGGTAGGGTTGCTAGCCACCTCCTTGAGGTTGGTTTTTTCCTTGGTTCCTACCTATATATCATCTTTGCTTCCCTTGTTGGTTATCGGGGGTAGGTTAATTATGGAGGTTTTGCTGAGCGTATCCATGTCCTTGAGGAACAAGGGTAGTCAGGGTTGGAGCAGGTGTAGGTTTCAAAAATGGTGGGTAATATGTAGGAGCAGTTGTATTTGCTGCAAATCCTACCGTCTAGCCATTACATGTAGGTTCCAATTAGTTTGGTCCATGAACTTTTGGAACTAGTGCAGGAGACACATATGAAGGTGTTGCTCCAGGCTGAGCCGCTATGCATGAAAAATAAAGGGTATAATCTAGTTGGGAAACAATAGGGGCGGTACCAGAATAAGGTGGCATCAAAGGAGAGGTCATGTATAGGTGAGGATGCTGAGTAATAGAGCCAACGAATCCATCAGCAACATGGGATGCCCCCATTGTATCTCGACATGAGAATCCAACACACGAAGCATTGGGTATAATGGTATACAAATAACCCGATTGGGAATAGATAAGATCAAATTGTCATGCCTTAAGGATGGCTTCCTTCTCATTCTTTGGGTGCTCAGATGTAACGTTCTTGGCAATGCGAGGAGTAAGGTTTTGAGAAACCAAATCAAGAAAATTCTAACATCTAATTTTATTTTACACAAGCTATGAAAACGAAACCACTCATGGATATGATCTATGATATGGGTAGTAGTGTTATTTTGACAAGATAATAGGATTTCCTTTCCCTCGTCATAACGAATGGGTAATTGGAAGTACTAAAGGAACATCGATGCTAACAAGTAAAAGTCTGCATAAGTGGCATGGAGTAGTCTGATGTACCATTTGGTTGCAACACTTGTGAGTGTGCTATGGAGTAGCCACAATTGGATGAACACCATAAGTGGAACACCATAAGTGGAATGACATAATGTGGTTTTGAGGGTATTCTCTTTCCTTTCCGTCAAAATTAGGGATTTCTGATGTGAGTTTGATAGGCATGGGAGGCCGCAACGGGTCATGACCGATGGGTTCATTCGTCAATCGTGTCAAATCAGGCGGGTTGAGACTAGCCATAAATGGAAGACTAAGACCTGGACCTGATCGAGGAGGGCCAATAACGATGCTGGGACCGGCGGGCATGTAGTTACCGTGTGCAAATGGGGGTTGGTACGGACAACTTTTGATAGTACAAGTAGTCACTAGAATGGTGTGAATATTTGGAATGGTGGTAGAAGGGTCAATGCCCCCATGATTTAAAGGAAGGTACAGTATGAACCATGGTGGTTGCACTAGGGACACCATGAGTGGGTAGCGTACTAGCAGCGGTGTGTTTGGTGGAGAGGGGGCCACTAAGACCAGGACCTATGGGTACAACAAATGGGATACCCAATATGACGAGTGGAGTGGTCATAATTCCACTATCAACCATCCCCCCTTGAAATGGGTTATGAGGTGCACTAGTCATGGGGATAGATGGGATTGTGAACAAGGTAGGATTAGATTGATAGGAATCCATATCATACTCAGATGCAGTGTATGGCTATCAAGGTGATGAATGATGTCGGATATGCATCTGACGGTGATAGTTCAAGGAACCTAACTAAGGGGTGTTCCCCCTAACTCTATGCAAGTATCATGGTGGCATAATGATGACATGATGGTGTGTTATGCAATGAATGGAGGCGCAATAGTGTCGAACACATGCTCAAAATCCAACTATCATCGATTTTGAAGAATGAGAGTGGCAAAAATGGTGGCTCACATTCCAAAAGGAAAGCTCTAAAACCAAACTGCAACAATGTGTTACAGCAGGAGAGTCTACAACAAAGTGGCCAAAAAGCGAGCAAGCAACACTACCTATAAAGAAAATGGTGAACTAACCTCATGGGGGATTCATCCTCTTGAGCAATATCTTATAAAGGGGGTTTTTAAATTGTGAAAAATAAGGTCAATATATTGTAGGTATTGGGGGGGTGGGGAACAAGGTATGGGGGTTTAAAGGTATTAGGGCGTATAAAAAGGGGTTTCTACTAAAAATACATAATATATTGTAAAAACAAGGATTTTTTATTTGGAAATATGTATTGGGATGGGGGCTTAACAAAAGGATTTTTTAAAGTAATTATCAATATCTAGTGAAATTAGTTGTATTCTTTAATATCCCATGAACAAAGGCGCTATGACATGGTTTCACTAATTTAATACCCCATGTATTTTGTTAATCTATTTAATGTTATACTTTGTTAAGTTGATTATATATTTTTATAATAAAACTAGTGAATAATGAACGTTGAACAATGCATTGTTGATTTTTTCTAATTATTTTAGTTTTGCCATTCCTTAATAGGATTGAATCAAACTCTGAGGGATGGGAAAATCATAATGACTTTGTAATTCCTTAATAGGATTTATGATTTATGATTTTATGATTAAATCTTAAATCATATATAGAACACATGATTTAAGTTGGAAAACTCTAATTGGAAAAATCAACCAAATATATCTTTGGCCAAATTTTGCAAAGATCAACTAAAAATATATTTGTAGTAATGGCCAAATAATGCCAAACCCACCAAGTGATCCTTCACCACTTAGCTCCATGCCTTATTACAATGGACTATATCAATCCATTATATAGGCTTCATTAGATGCAATCCTATGGGTTGTAATATCCCAATTTTGACCCCATTGCATTAAAAATGTACATGGTGTAAATATCATTATTAAATCATGGCGAGGAGACCAAGGCCAAGGCCCCTCCATCTATTTATAGTTTTTTGTATCATCAATTAAATATTATGCCTATGGTTCTCGTTCTTGCCAAGCACAATATAAATTGAGACATCATGTGAATATGCAATTTAATAAAATAACCAGAACAAGCTATGCAATGCAAAAAGAGATGGGGGCATGATTTTGAAAAGGAATATGGAGGGAAATTATTCAAACCCTTGAGCCAATAGTGTTAATCCAAATGTCAATGAGAGAACCCATAAACTCTCAACTACTCATTTTGACTTATGCACCCAATCATTTGATTCTTCAAAGAGTTGGTTGAGGCAGTTAATGCCTTGGGAATGGAGAGGTATGGAAGCCAATTTCATGTATGGGAAAGCCATGTATTCTAGGAAATTTTATTTTTGTTTGTGTGGCAAGAAAACAGCCAGAAATGTGTTCCCAATCCATTCCTCGTCAATGATTTCACTTCCTCATGCAAATGGAGTTTGGGTCCTTTTTCTTCACGTTTTTTGCTTTTCCTTCATTTTTCCATGGTCGAAACTCTGTTTTTGTGTTGCATAGTGGATGGGAAGAAGATATTCACAATTTGGGGGTTTATAGAGGTCATTTATGCCCTTGTAAGCCCCATAAATATTTTCTGAAATCCAATTTTCTCTCCCATGGTTGATTCCCCACCTATCATTTCATTTTTGGTTGCCCACGACTTCTCAGACTAATGGAAACCCCATCTTAGGAATCCCACAACCAAAACATTTTTCTTTTTACCTAGGACTTGTGTTTTGTTGTTATGTGCATCCTTATTTTGGTCTAAACTATAAGTTAGAGTTAGGAATGGAAGAGGATGAAAATTGGCTTGATAAACCTAGTGAATAGAGGAAGCCCACAAAAGATCAAAAGGGTTGGCTACTCTTCTATGAATACCTTAGAGAAGACTAGAATTGAAGGTATGGCCTAAGGGATTGTGTAGCAATGAAGGGAATGCTTCATTGTTTTAGGTGTGTGCGTATTGTGTAGACTAGGATAGATAGATCTTGTATAGGTATCCATAGCTCCATGGTTGAGCTCACTAGCTTAGCAATTCTTCCTTTCCACTCCCTTAGCATCCTAATAAACCCAATTGTGGATTGGCTTGGTTGAACCTTGGTGTGTATTTGGCTATGGGTGAGTCTGATGTTCCATTTTTCCTCATAGAAATCATTCCAATCTTGGGGATGGTAGTTGTGTTGAGAGATTGATGAGCACAACTGGCCTAAGGTTGGCTGGAACGTTGCAATGAAATAGCAAGTTCTCAGGGAAGCTCATTTTCAAGATAAGTACTCTCTTGTATTAATTCTGCAATGTATTGGTTTTTAAGAATTATTATGAATGTACTGAATGCTTGTAGAGATTTACTTCCATTATATTTTACTGCATTATACATCTACGTATGTATTTTACTTCCAATGCATTTTGCATATGTTCATGGGGCTAGATTCCCGGTTACAAAGTCACGCCCTCTCCATCACACTAGGTCGATGAGAAGGGACGTGACATGGGTAAAATACCATAGGCTATGCAATCCTATGGACACAATACCATGTGCTACCAATGCCATGGGCCTAAAAACCAACTACTTTGACCTAAAACAAGATTGGCCAAATGTCTTATTTATAGTGCCAATTACCTTAACAATTTAAGAGACAAAATCCAAATGCTCTGACCTAGAATAATATTACCTCAATAACTCATTGACAGAACCAAATTTAACCTCATAATTGAATAGACATTTAAATTAAAATTAAAATTAAATATAATATAATTTAATTTACATCTAAAATGAATTAAAAATTTATTAAATTTAAGTGATATCTTATAATTCCAATCACTTTAAAATATAGAATTTCATATACACTTCATCAATTCTAATAACTTATTTTCCATTTCAATTTATGATATTCCATATTAAATTTCATTTTCATTTAGTTTATTTAATCAAGTTAAATTTCATTGCCCCATATTTCTACATTTAAACAATTCATCCAACCTGAATTAATACAACAGTTTCACGTCTACATGAAATTAAAAAGTATTAAACTTAATTAACATCTTAAAATTCCAATAACTCAATATTAAACATCAAATTTTATTTCCATTTAGTTAAATTTCAGTACACCACTTTTAAGTAATTCCACTATTGTTGTATTTAAGCTATGTTGAATTGGAAACATTATCAAACCTAATTTAGTCAAACAACTTTAGGTATAAATTGAATTAGAAAATTATTAAATTGTATTTACATTTTGTAATTCCAATAACTAGAGAACATTAAATTCATTTATGAGCTAAGTTTTCAGATTTAAATAGTAGAAATTTATTTCAATTTTAAGTTAATTAAAGTAGTTGTTGGCTTTATTAATATCATTTAGTTAAACGATGTAAATATTAATTTTTTATTAAAAAATTTTTTTTTTTTTTTAAGTTTTATTAAAGTTTTTAATAATTTTTAATTTTAATTTAGATATGAAATTTTTAATTTAAAGTTTTAAGATTTTAACCTAATAATAGGAATTATTATATATGTAAATTGTAAATTTGATTTTATTAGAATAGTATTTAATATTTTGATTAAAAGTAAGTTTTTATAAAGAGTATTTAATTTTCAAAATAAGTTTTAACTAAATTAAATTAATAAAGTGAATTAGCGATTTTAATTAATTAGAATGGTATGGAGATTTTTAATTAAACTATAAGTATTTATAAAGGAGTAAATACGTATTTATAAAGGAGTAAAGTGTTTTTTAATAATAACTTTAATTATTAAGTTTAAAATATTCTTTACCATATAAGTTAAGTTTTCTAAGTTAAGTTTTCTAGTTTTAAATTATAATTTTAAAGTATTCCTAGGTTAAATAATTTTTTTTAATTTTTATAAATGATCTGTGTAACACTAAATTTGAATGTTTCTCAAGGTTAAGTGAGGTTTTTTAGGTTGTGTGGGAAGGTTTCAAAATAAAGGTTTTTAGACTAGGTTTTTAAGGTCGGGAGTTTTTTACTAAGGTGATGATAGTTGTCATAGACTTACTTAATTTCCACCCATCGTCTTTGTTGATGTTTCAAGGGTGCTTCTCATTCTCGATGGCTTCTTTGATGCATCGTTTCATGTAATGATCAATCCCCACACTAACCTTTGCATCTTCAATGCAGATGTGGTGTTTGGAAGTGAGAGAGTGCTCAGCTAGTGCATATTTTTAGTGCGTTCATTGACAATGTCAACACTATGCTCCTTAAGTCTTAGTTGGATTGAGCGACCCGTTTCACCAATATAACTTTCCCACAGGTGCAAGGGATGGTGTATACTCCTTTTTCTCTTTTAGGGTCGGTTTCATCTTTAGCGTGGTCGAGAAAGGGTCGTAAAGTGTTAGGGGGGGAGAAGGAAACCCTGATCTTTTTCTTTCATAAGATGTTGGAAATTTTATCGGTAGTACCTTTTATGTAAGGAATTTTAATATTTTTAGTCACATCTTCTTTTTTTTCTGGGTTTTGGTTTTATAATTTGTGAATTACATATAGTTGTTTAATGAAGACTTTGGTTAAATGTTCAAGTTCCTCGTCAAGGTGTGTAGGATCGAAGATCCATTTAGCTCTAGTGGCTAGGATGTTAAGAACGCTAGTATTTTGAGGAGGGTGATGATGAAAATCCGCATGGATAAAGTTGTCTATGTGTATTTTCTTTCGATACACCTCGTGTGCTAGTGATCCATCATCATTCCTGTTAGTAACTTGGAGGTCAAGGAACGGGAGTTTACTATCCACTTCAGTTTCCATTGTATCTTAATATGTCAGTGATTGGATGTTCATGTGTATAAGGAATTCGTTGAGCTTATCTTTTCCATTGGGCCAAATGAGGTTTGTGATGTCAACATACCGTCTCCATTATTTTGGTTTGTGGGAGAAGGAGTTGATGGCATTTTTTTTGAAATGTTCCATGAAAATGTTTGCAACGACTTGGAAAAGTGGGGAGCCCATGGCCACAGCATGAGTTTGCTCATAGATATCATCTCAAAAACTGAAATAGTTAGAATCTAGGCACACCTTTACCAGGTTTGTTGTTTCCTCATCTGTGAGTTCTTTTATTATGTTGACGACTTCATCAATTGGTATTTTAGTGTAAAGAGCGACCACATCAAAGCTTACCATCATATCAAATTCCCTCAAACTCATAGTCTTGATGTTCTATATGAAGCGGGATGACTCTTTAATGAACGATTGAGAGTGACCAACCAATGGTTTAAGTTTATGTGCAAGTAACCTAGCTAGCCCATAGGATGGTGAGCCGATAGTATTAACAATTGTCCTGAGTGAACAACCATCTTTGTGTATTTTCGGGAGACTGTAGATGTGTGGTATGACAGTATTTTTAGGGATGATATTATTTTTTATGATGTCATCCAGAGATGAGACTTGGATAGCTTTGGTTAATGCTTTTATGATCCTATTTCTGGGGTCTTTTTATAGTTACCCCTTGAGAGGTGCTCAATCATCTTGGTATGGTAGTCATTACCATTTAGAATGACGGTAGCATTGCCCTTATCTTCTTTGAAGATCATGATATCCTTATTCATTTTTAGTTTGTTAAGAGCTAATGATTCCTCCTTGGTGATGTTAGTTCTAGGTTTTCTTGCCTTTCTTAAGGAAAGTGCGCAGTCTTGTCGTATTAGCTTCCATTTCAATAATATTATTAATATTTCAATTTAAATCATTCTATATAAAATTTCATTTACATTTAATTTATTTAATTAAATCAAAATATGTTGTTGCATTTAAGGTATTCCATTTACTTCACATTTAGATTCAATTAAAAATATATTAAATTTAACTAATATTTTATAATTCCAATAACTTTAAAATATCACATTTACTATGTTTTTCTACTGATTTTACTAACTTTATTAGCTTCCATTTCAATAATATTATTAATATTTCAATTTAAATTATTCAATATAAAATTTCATTTACATTTAATTTATTTAATTAAATCAAAATTTACCACCCTATATTTAAGTAACTACCCTTCCATTTAAATAATTTCACTAAATAACTACCTCTACATTCAAATAAATTTAAATCATTTAATATAAAATTTCATTTAAGTTTAATTTATTTAATTAAATCAAAATTTACCACCCTATATTTAATAACCACCCTTCCATTTAAATAATTTCACTAAATAACTACCTCATTGTTTCAAGATTGCTTACTCCACTTACTAGCTTGGGGTGAGGTGCGATAGGGAGTTCAGCCCCACACCTTCTGCATTTAAATAAATTTAAATGATTCAATATAAAATTTCTTTTACAATTAGTTTATTTAATTAGATCAAAATTTACCCCACCCTATATTTAAGTAACTACCTTTCCATTTAAATAATTTCACTCACTAAATAAGTATCTCTGCATTTAAATATTTCCACCAAAGTAACTACCGTTGCATTTAAATAATTCCACTATTTAAGAGATTCTACTAACTTTGAATTAAACCCACTAACTTTTGGCATGTAAACTTAACTAAGCCCATTAACTTCATTCCACTAACTTGAATTTATTCCACTAATTACTTCATTTAGTAATTGATTAACTTGAATTTGAATTTAAAACCATTTCCAATTGTTTTTTCAGATAGTTGATAAAGTCAACCTTGATAATTAATATCTCGATAGCTTTATATACAGATTGATCCCAGACACATAATACATTAGCAGTGCACCTTATGCAAGGGTTGATAAGAGAGTGTTCTGGGATCGAAGCAAAAGATCCTGCTCAACCAGTTGTTGATCTCACTGAAACTTCAAAGCACCTTATGCAAGAGCTGAAAAGAAAGTGTTGTGAGATGGAAGGGCTAAAAAGAAAGTGTTGTGAGATGCAGGCTAAAGATCCTGCTCAACAAGCTATTGATCTCAATGAAACGTCTTCGGAGCACCTTATACCAGGGCTGAAAAGAAAGTGTTGTGAAATGGACTCCAGAGATCTTGTTCAACAAGTTAATGATTTCAGTGAAACTCCAGTTGTGAAGACAATACAACAAGAAGCTTTGTTGGAGGAGATATTTCAAGGAGCAACGAAACATGGCCCTATGGTGCCAGAATACCAAGAACCAGTTCTACTTAACATAGAATCAGTGCCAGCTTTGGCTGAAGCACATAACACCATTCCCCAAAATCTAGTGTTGTCGGAGGACAATGTGCAGATGACTCTTGACGGCAGAGTGGATTATGACCCTAAGCTCCTGCAGGACGCTATGCAACATCTATGGGACTAATTTCAGCGGACGATGGAAGATAAACCTATGCTGTCGGAAACTGTCAACTGCAGTGTGGAGATTCTGCCGGATATATGGGACAACTTTCTTGACAGTCTCGATGATGGCCCTCTGCCACAGGAGAATCTGCAAGGGCCATGCGAAGATGGCGTTCTGTTGCCTGAGAACCAAGAAACAGTACCAAACATAATGGAGGAAACTCCTCTAGTATTGCCGGTAGCTAATACGAACATTAATGCTGAAAATCCAATGCTGTCGCACGACAATGTCCAGATGAATGGCACTGAGACATATGACCAGGAGATTATACAATTTCTATGTGTGGACTCTCCGCAGACAGATGTTGAAGATGGTCCTCTACGGGAAGATATTCAACTGCTACTGACGAACCAGGAACCAGTTCCAGCTATAAGATGGACGAAGCAGCTCCATCATTTGCTGAAGCCGCTAAAAATCCATTGCTGTCGAACGACAGTGTTGAAATGAATCTTGACGGTACTCTGGAATATGACCCAGATGTGGTGCAGAAAAATTTACAAGATCTATCGGGCAACTCTCTGCAAATAGTGCTAGATGGTTCTATGTTGGTGGAGAATCTGCACGGAAGCTGCTCCAATCCAAGCCGAAGACAACATCTTCTCCATTCTCGACGGCACTCATGTACACTTCTCCCCATGACCAACCTTCATTGGCATCCCCCATGACCGACCTTCAAGCGGATGCCAATGCATCGTATCTTTTTGGAATTAGACATTTAGGGTTCGTGAGGCTCACATTTTCAGTTAGGGTTCATTATTCTCAGTTAGTTTTTGGAGCTCGCTTTTTATTTTGGAATATGAAATTTCTTTTTCATTTGGGGTTCATGTTTGTAACTTTGTTTTTGGAGCTTTCTTTTTATTTAAGAATGTGAAATTTTTATGAAATGAAAATTTTAATTGAAAAAAAAGACGATTTTATTCCAGTTTTTAGTACAATTTTTAATCATACCAAATCAAGTTAAATGAATTCAATCAATAATAATACTTTGTTGGATTTCTTAATGTTATAATTAATCAAACCACTAATTAGGTATTAAAAATATTGTTTTATTGAATTTCCTTAATTTTATGTTAATTAGAATTATGGAATGAATGCTTAATTGATTATCAAATCTTATTAATAGTGATTCACTCCGTTAAGTAATAGCACATTGTTATTCATTAAGTAGCTTTTATATTAAATAAATGTAAAATCATGGTTTAAAAACACTCCATCCTTGGTTTGACTTCAATAAATGTAAAACCATGGTTTACAAATTTGTAAAAAATCCATCCTTAGCCATTGCCTGATAGTGTTTCACTCCGCTAAGTAATAGCACATTCTTAGACTTAAATAAATGTAAAATCGCCGTTTATAAAAACTCCATTCTTCGCCAGTGGCTAGAAAATTGAGTCGAGTTAAATGGCAAAAGTGTATAATATGGAAAATAAGACTTAAATCTGTATAGGTCAAACTTTACCATCAAATTCATGTATACAGAAGTGTTATTATATGAACCATAATAAAAGGGACAACGTGGTCATCTTGATCGACATTTCTATGCGTACAGAAGTGTTAAGAAACAGGCAGATCTGTAGAGCTATAGTTTACGATGGATATTATTTATTTGAATAAAAAACTACTTCGATTCTATTGTCATCCTTAATTGCACACCGTTTAAGTAGTCTTAAGATTTAACTGTGTCCTTATTTGCAGAATATTGAAGCTTTGTTTAAATATTGCGAGAAAAGACAGAGAGATCAATATTCTCTTGGATACTACTATTAAGAGCAACGTGTTGGAAATGCAAAGGTTGAAAATACTCCTTAAGCAAAGCGAAATCTGATATTGCAAGATGGTCACAATACATTTGTAGTTACTTAGTTATATAGACCAAAGTTTGGTCTCAATACTTTAACCATTATCATCATAAAAAACTAATTTTATTTTTTTATTTTTGTAAATGTGTGAAATTAATTCTATTTTTTTTATTTTTGTAAATGTGTGAAATTAATTCTATTTTCTGTTAGGGTGTAGCTAACTAATTCATGCATATTTAAGGATGCTCATTTTTAACATTACTTTTGCCCAGGCCTTCAAGGTTTGACAGAAGGTCTGTACTCAGGTTCAATTCAGCCATACAAGGGCTGTTCCGTAGTAGTGATTCCAATTAACAACAGTACAAAAAGTAGTAATGATCTCAATCTAGATATAAAATTCTGTATGTATATTTGATTAATATTACTATATTTTATTACCCTTCATGGGTTCTATATCAAATTTCTTTTGCATTTAGTCCATTTTTTCATAATATCTTATCAATCTTATAAGTGCGAAAATCATATAACCCAACAGAAAAATAACAAAACAATAATACAAAATTATAAATCATGTACATTCAATATAACACATGATTTATCTGGTAAAACTTTAAAAGTAAAAATGGTCCAAAGATATCTATTTCTAGTTTGCCAAATCCTCTTAAAGAAATCAAGTGAGCATTATCTTCTCACTTTTTACCTTGACTTTTTATTATAATGGAGGATGCCCAGCCTTTTTATACATTATATGTAATACTATGACCACATAATAGCTGTTACCAAAGCTATGTGTATTAAAACCAACTGCTTTGACCTAAAAACAATTTTAGGTTAATGACTCATTTACCCAACCACAGTTAACCTAATAATTAAAAAAAAAAAAACACCTCCTTTGACCTAAAACAAGATTTATTATGCAGATTTCAATAACTTAACATCATTTAGCCAACCAAAGTTAACTAACAATTTAAAGATCAAAACAAACTACTTTAATCAAAGACAATATTTGTCAACTGCTTTGACCAAAAACAATATTTACCTAAAATTTCAAGAACTTAACATTAAAAATGAATTAAAAATTATTACACATAACAGACATCAAAAAATTATTAAACTTAAATGACATTAGAATTCCAATAATGAGAATCCCAATGTACTTGATGGAGTCTCAGTGTATAGTCATTCTGATTGTAATTGTAGTAACATATTTCACATTATTCTATATTAAGTTTCATTTGTATTTACTTATTTAATAAACTTGTTTAAGTCCAATTTTACTCAAGGAATTTAAGCATTTCAATTATTTTTGTATTTAACAGATTCTAGTTACTTCACATATAAATTTAATAAAAAATGTTAAATTTAAATGATACTTTATAATTCCAATAACTTTAAGCTATTACATTTTATTTTAATTCATAGATTTATTTAGTGGATTTAACAGTTCATAGTATGTGTTTCTTCTTAAGTGGTTATAGGTTCAAGTTCCAAGAAAATAGGGTATGTATATTTTTATCCTTTTGGAAAAGAGATCCCTTGTCTCTTGAATATCCCTTGCCCTACAAACAAGAAAGTCTTATATAATAAATTGGTGTCTTGATGACCTTAACAATATGTTATTATTACTATTATTTCCTAATTACATTTAACTAATCATTAACATTTCAGCCTAAACTACTTTATATCACATTTCCTTTCTATTCCTTTGATTTAATTAAACCAAATTTACCATCCTTAACAAACATAAATTTACCACCCTTAACAAACATGTATGTTCAAGCCATTGAACGGACCAACAGAAAAATCAACAGTTGACTTTGCTATTGGTTTAGTTGGATAACTTATAACTACCCTAAGATTCTAATAAGTTTAGATATAAACTTGAATTTAAGCCACTTCTAATAAGTTCATTTAAAAGTTATTTAAGCCACTTCTAATAAGTTCATTTAAAAGTTGATAAAGTCAATCTTGATGATATAAATTAGTATCGAGGTAAGTATATATACAGATTCATCCCAGAAACTAAATCCACAATTAGTTAGTAAGAGTAGCTTATCATCATTGTTGATAAGATTGTATGTCGAAGACTTCTTAGATATTTAAAGAAAGATATGGATCTTTCTCAGGAGATATGGTCCATGGGACAACATTCTTCGAAGACAACATATGGTCCATGGGACAACATTCTTCATGAGATTCTACCACCCGAGATTATGCAACGCACAGCTTTGAAAAGCAAAATCAGACGACGCCAGAGAGCCTGCAAGATACATGGGTGTTGGTAATACCAGATCTGGTAACTGGTCCGTTGAAGTTAGATATTTGGGTGAAAGAGTATGGCTGGGAACGTTTCAACGTCCCGAAATGGCAGCTCTGGCCTACGATGCAGTTGCCATAGCATTGCCAAGAGAGCGGGCACCTAAGCTGAATTTTCCCATTTAAAATATCAATTACCACGACCGCTTTCTGTCGAAAGGGATGATTTAAAAGCTGTTGCCAAAGAAGCAGCTTCTCTCGCAACGCCAAAGAAATTCGACGAATTAATTCTGCCGTATGAAAGTGAGCAATTAGGTCCATGGGACAACATTGGCCCTCTGCTGCTGCAGGAGAACCAGCTGGGACAAGAAACTGCTAACGACATTGTGGATCTGACTCTTGACGACATTGTGGTTCAGAGGAACTAGATCTCTACTGGATGGAGTTTTTAATTTTGTTTACTTCCATTGGAGCTCATATTTTTATTTTTTATTTTCCTTAAGTGGTGCTCATTTTGTTTCTCAGTTTTCAGGATGAGAAACTTTGATGTTTCAGATGTGAAGTTTTTATGAAATAGAGTTTTTTTAATGAGACCAAATCAAGGTGTCCAAAGGAATTTAATCAATATTATTAGTACTTCGCTTGATTTCCTTTTGTTCTAATTATTCAAGATTTGCTCATGTTATAATATCACGCGCAGTAATGTTTCATTGAATTTCTTTAATTTGATTTAGTTTGATAATTTGTTTAAAATGTTATTACATCATAATTAAATGGTTATTTATAAATCGTATTATTAATGAGATTCACTAGATTTACTTATTGCTCTACTTCATTAATACCAGCATATGTTATAGTTGGTCACAGAATCATTAATAATAGGGTTTTGTTGGATCTAAATAAAAATGCCAGTTATTCCAATTAAGTTTTCAAGAGATAAGAAGATGCTGAAATGCTGAATAATGGAGTGGGCTAAACTTTAGACTATTTGTATCATTTTTAGATGAATTTTTTTATTAAATTTCAGTAAAAATAATTAAAATGGCAGTTTCAGTTTGTTCAAATTGTGTAATCCAGTTTTCTAGAGGTTATAGAATTTGAATCCATTTTTACAAGCAAAATTACAATTTTAATAACTAAAATAGTAATTTTAGCAAAAATTACCTCTCCAAATTCGAATAAATTTAACCTCTTGGCAATTACTACTGAAATTACCTTGACCTAAGTAAATGCAAAGCACGGTGGCGTACTTACCCTTTATTGAAGGCATTCTAATTAAACTAATAAAAGTAAGTTAATGGCATGACCATTGACCAAGAATAATAAGTTATTGGCATGAGTCGCATGACCTTTGTCCTTGAAAATAGTGTCTAAGGGAAAATGTTTAATGCCCAATAGATTTGACCAAGAATAGTATAATGCGCATTAGATTTTCCTTCGGTTAAACTTTACCACCAAATTCATGTAGAAAGAACTTATGGGATGAAAGATGGTCATTTTGATTGACATGTCTAAGTAAATTGAGTAAAATGGTTTTAAAACGGTTTTGGTTAAAGTTTAGTACCAAAATCATGTAGATAGAAATGATGGGAGGAAAGATGGTCATTTTGATTGATATTCTAAGTAAATTGAGTAAAATGAAGTTAAAACAATTGTATTTTTTTTAATTTTATTTTTTATGATTAAGATGGAGAAAATTATATGTTTCCATGTTAAAAAGGGTAATGCAACATCTCATGAACGACATTATGATTATTTTATTTTATTTGATCAGTTTTATTGTTTAATTAAATAAATTGATTAGATCTGAAAGTATGAGTTTAATGAGTGGATGTAATAAAAATTAAAGGATTTAATAAAACTAGAAAATATCAACCACCCTAAATGAGGAAATCATTCATACAAGAGTCAAAGACAAGAAAGAGTTAACCTCGAGGAAGTCAAAACAAGTGTAGAGAGTGCACTAGACACTCCTTAAAAATCAAGGATTTTAATAGCCACAAAAACTTTAAAAGAAATTGGCTTCTTGTAAAAGACCTAGGAAAAGAAAATATAAGGAGACATATGTAGGAGGCATGACGATGCTTAGTATTACGGAATAAGGTCGGGTGTTAAGAAAGAACTAACTTCTAATCAAAGTGAGAACTATGACAAAGGTTGACTGTTCCCATTCTTGGAATGCACGATTTGGCTCAAGGGTGATTAGAGCAGACGAGGGAGATGCTCTCAATCTACAGTTGTGTGGAACATGGTTGTTCATATCATATTTGGTGCTGCAAATTATCCATGTTTCTAATGGGGTTAAATTTATTTCTAGTTTCCATAGATTCATAGTCTATTGGTTTAATTTTTCTAAATATTAAACCGATTAAAGGATGACTATAATTGTTATCTTATGGTCATGATTGTTTTTCCTTGTTAGAATGAAGAGTGCAATAACATAAATTTTATATGTTTGTTTTTGGATAAAATGCCCCTTTTTTATTAAGATTGAGCTCGAAAGTACATTATAGATGATAAAAATATTTTTTGTCACGACTCTTTCATTTCTTTCTACTATAATAGAATTTTGTGGAATTTGTAACAATAGCGGTATTATACTGGTCCTTATCAAATTTCATACTCCTAGAAGGTTAACATCCCTATTGCTAATTTAATGGATTGAACTATATATAAACAATATCCTCACGTGTCTAGCCACTAAATGGTTTAGATATTATTGGGGAAACAAATTATTTTGTTAATAACAGTTAAAGGATGAGGGTTAGTTAACATAACAGTAGCCATTATTATGCGCCATGACTGAGATCTATATTAAATTCTCAAGGTTAAGACATGCGACGAGATGTGTGTTTTATTAGAGGGTAGGTCTATAGATCCTCAAAGGAAAGAAAATTAAAGAATTGATAGCATGAAAACACATTGTAACTTTCTTACCTAGAATATAGTATCCTATCACATGGTAAGCCGTGAGACTTAGAGAATTAATACATGTATTAAAAATCTTTTTTATAACTGAACAACTTGTACAAAATTTCAAAAGATTATCTATCAGACCAAGTCTTTCTTTCAATGACGAAACTCCGCACTTTCATTAACCTGCGGATGTAGCTTAAATAAATAAAATTTGTACAAAACTTTCCAAGATCTTTAAAATCCACATACGTGTATTTAGAATAAGATTAACAATAAAAAAATAGCATGCAATAATCCAATAATGTAGGAGAACCTCTAGGTCATAAAAATCGAGAGTAAACAATGTCGTCGATGTTGGATAAAATATTAGCAACTAAAGAAATGTAATGGTTAACCCCTAAACAAATACAGACGAGAGTTCAAGTTAAAAGGTACAGCTAACCCTAAAAAAATGTAGCATAAACAATGCTGCTAATGTTGAATAACATTTTAACAAATAAAGAAATGCAATGGATAAGCCCTAAACAAATACAAACCAGAGTTTAGGTTAGAGCTAAACCCTAAAAAATACAGACGAGAGTTAAATCAAAATTTACAAGTCAAGACAACTTCATTATTAACTTGGAAAATAGTTATAAGTAGAAAAAGTTTAAACCATATTACTAAATCATTAAAAATATCCAAACCGGGCCTTCTAGCTTAGTACCCTCATTGAGAGAAGCGGACACAATTTCATTACAAAATCACTCGATGTTGATAAGTATAGACCTCCTACTAGGTTATAAAATAATAAAAACCCATATATGTTAGTCAAGACAAGATTTCGATGTGACGTCCTTAGAAGAGGACTCTCTACCTCTTCTTCTTCCCCATAGTAAATGGAGATGCAAGGTATTAACCAACAACTTCCCATAAATACTAATCATCAATGAAGGAGAATACAATACCATGATGCCGTATTGCTTATTGGAAGTACTAGGGAGGCACAATAATACGGTTTTAGTAACTCGGATGCAAGTGCATGCAACCACGAAAATGAGATTCATACTAATTAAGAGTATGGAAACAATTACTTAAATAAAGTGAAATGTGTTACATCTTGATGTTTATTAGGGCCAAGGATGTTGAAGGAAAATCCCTTTGAAAAAATATGCAAGCCATTTCATGGTAATACAATCATAAGCAACCAGATAGACTATCAAATCCCATACCAACATAGCATACGACTTCCTGTATGAACTAGAACTCAAATCATGTACTCATTTATTTGTAGTTGGTAGGTGATGTAGTGGACTTCGAGACTCTTACCAAACAAAATTTGCTAGTCCCCTATACAGTTTAATGGTGCTGCCATCCAGCTGAACAATTCCAGCTCAAGGAATATCTATGACAGTGGAATCAACCACCTCGTAGAGCTCAAAATACCAAGAAGAGATATGAGAAGGAAAAATGAAGTCTCTAGCAGCTTTACGCTTTTGATAGTACCTGAGCTCATCCAAGGAGTCTGACACAGGTACTTATTAGCACCTGCATTTTAATGATCTTCGTACTGCCAACTCACCATGTTGGTCCCAACTCAACAACATGAAATCACATGCACATTAATACATGATAGTATGGTGTAACTTGTGACTTAGGTGGTCCTTTCCAGTTTTAATTTAATCACCTTAGAAATTTGATCACAACTTATGTAAAGGTCTCATGAGACTGATATAAACCCTGCATGTGTAAAGTGTTAACTTAGTAATGGTTTTACATATAAATGATCATATTAAAACATATTACTAAAGAATAATTACCTTAAAATGAAGATGAAGGATGAGTAGTAGGTACCAAACAATAGGAGTCCTCACCTAGGAGAATAGAAAGACAATTGCATTATCCTAAGCTAAGTAAGCATTAGTCTCACTCATAGTCTATTTTCACCTTACTATAATTAAGACTTCATTCTAAGAGGTCATTTATTTTTCTTTACATTCCTAGGATAAGTGAATATCGGAACGAACGAAAGTGAGCCAACATTGAAAGAAAAAAGAAATCGTTACGTATTTTGATGCTTATGTTACATATGGTATCAAAGCGACAAGTTTCAACACTATTTACTTATGGGAAAACCCCATTTAGTTTGTTGCACTATGATTTTATTCTAAAAAATAAAAAATTTATTTTTTATTTTATATGTGTTTACTAAATGTCCATAACTTAACTATGGCTCAGCGCAATGAAAATGATAATAATACGGAAGGAAATAACCATGCAAATGATACAACACAACCAAAAGATTGTCATTTTGAAGCGAGTCGAGTACTAGAAACCATGAGACACCTGATTGTCGACATAAAGAGTTTCAAGGAAGACAACAAATAGTTCAAGAAAGCCCAAGAGAAACAACAAGAAGTTAATGAAATACTGTTTAAAGGTGGTCATTACGCAGTCGGATAATTATAACGAAGGAAGCTGCGTTGGAGAAGGTAATTATTCTTTAGTGTAAATAAAAGACACTGTAAGTACTGATTTTAACTTTATCAATTGGGACGAATCCATTATGGGGAAGAGTAAAAGATGAGTAAATGCTCAAAGATCTAGTAAAAATATTTGGATAACATCATGGTTTCAATGACGTATCAAATAAAGCTGGTTATAAATAGTAAGTACACACTCATCAACTCCTTACATTATTAAAGTGGGATCTTCACTTATTACCTTGAACTAAAGATAATTCCTATTGCCATAAACCGATGATACCCGACAATAGATAATTGTTAGTTATAACAGGAAGAGGGTATTATAATGGAAGATATATCTATATGTATATAGATATCTAAATAACATGAAGAGAATAATAAAATACAAGACATCTCTATATGTATATAGATATCTAACTTCCTCGAATAATACAATTAACTCCCTTGACTTAATTGTTGAGTGTGATTGTCAAAAACCCTTGAGATTAGGTTAAATGACCTTGCATCATACTGCACAAGTTATTATAAAGTTATTTTAAAATTCAAATCCATTAAATCACCATTGATCTAGACTTAAGGTGAAACTTGACCAACCTAAGTTTGCAGCTCGTTTAAATGAGAAAATAGTGGATAATATATATATATATATATATATATATATATATATATATATATATATACGACTAATATATTATCTTACCCTTATACAAGGATTATTTTGAAAAATAAATTGATGTCCATTTTTCCCATGCTAAAAAGGAGAATATCCTAATGACAATGAAATATTATACCACATGCGCTCGGGAAAAGTATCTGGAGACCGACAACATTTTTCAAAGAAAAATTGCAATGGAGATCGGGAACTAGGGTGATCACTCTTGGGAATTCATACTGAGATGGTATTAAAACTAATAGGTGGTTCCCACTAACGACCGAGGGTTTTCATCCTACAGTAACAAATGTATGGTGTAAACCTTTCGCTTGAATGAAGGGTAAAGGATTTTTGTAATTGGGAAATATTATTAAGGAAAGTAGTGGGGGAATTGCTTGGGATCTGAACCCCAAAATTCTTTGCTTGTAAAAGCAACCGAGAAGGTGATTGATACGAAACTGTAATGCAATTATTGCTCCCCTACACCTACGTTGTATTTTCAATAGCTCTAGAGATGATTTTGTTAGCGTTTTTATGATTTATCTATGGTTTGTTTGGATTTCCATCTATGTTGTTTTCCATAGATCATAAATTATGTTGTTCATGTTTTCATGATTTATCTATAGGTGGTTTGGATTTCCATTTATGTTGTTTCCATAGATCGGAAATTATGTTGTTAGCATTTTTATGATTTATCTACATATTTTTTGAATTTCCATCTATGTTGTTTTCCATAGATCAAAAATTATGTTGTTAACGTTTTTATGATTAATCTACAGGTTGTTTGGATTTCCATCTATGTTGTTTTCCATAGATCAGAAATTATGCTGTTAACATTTTGATGACTTATCTACAGGTGGTTTCGATTTCCATCTATGTTGTTTCCATAGATCGGAAATTTTTCTGTTAGCATTTTTATGATTGATATACAGGCTGTTTGGATTTCCATCTATGTTGTTTCCATAGATAAGAAATTATGATGTTAGCATTTTTATGATTGTTCTGCAGGTTGTTTGGAGTTCCATCTATGTTGTTTTCCATAGATCGAAATTTATGCTATTAGTGTTTCTATTATTGATCTACATGTTGTTGGACTCCATCCATGTTGTTCCAATAGATCTTAAAGTTATGTTGGTAGCATTTCTGGGATAGATGTATAAGTCATTGTTTGATTTTATTTGTTATACATCTCATAGATCTGGATATTATGCTGCCAACAGTTGCTATGATAGATCTAGGCGTTGTATCTGGTATTCCTCCAATCTTTCGGTTAAATTGATGCATTCATTTTCTAGCATCAGCGTTGAACTGCATAGTTATAAGGTTGAAATTTATGCTAGTCACTTTATGCCTGCGATCTAAATATGGACCTTCTATTTCATTAAATATGGGGCGTTGAAGGTTATGAGGGACATTTTATGCATGCACTTTAAAATGTGGACTTGTGATTATGATTAAAATCTGGGCGGTACAATTCATTAGGGCGCTGAAAGTTATGCTGGTCATTTTGTTTGCTTTTCAAATTAAGGGCTGTCAATTTATATTATGAATGCATGTGATTACTAGGTTGAACATTTCAAGGTAACGTTGAAACATATACTTTGATTTTTCCTGCGTTTTGAATTAAGGGATGTCAAGTTATATTATGGCTGCATGCGATTACTGGGTTGAACATTTCATGGTAGCATTTAAACTTATGCTTTCAACTTTTCCTGCATTTTGAATTAAGGGTTGTCGAGTTCATATTTTGAGTGCATGCTATTAGTGGGTTGATCATTTCATGGTAGGATTGAAACTTATGCTTTTGATTTTATGCTTGTATTTTCAATTAAGGACCATCAACATTATGTTCAAAGTGCCTACGATTGTATTGAATTCGATATGCACATTTACTGGTTGCATTGAAGTTATGACTGTGATCTTGAATTATGGGTTGTACACAATCATGTTCCTAAGAGCCTGGGAGTTTATCAAACCTTGACTAAACCTTTTCGTGACTCCAATGTTGCATGTTTGACCGAGTAAGCACTTGGAATAAGTAATACCTATTACCTTATAATGGTTATAGTTACAGACTAGGAGTGACCCTCTTGAAGAGGTGTTATCTTTTTATTTTGGGTTGGAATGGCCATATGATTATAGTTCATTAATAAATATGTTTTAGAAAAGATATGGGCGCCGTTGTTGGGAGAAATTAATGTAGTAATGTATAAAAGTTTACTGGAATATGACTTGGGCGAGGATTCATTATTGCTTGAAATGATTATATAAGAAGTGCCCTATGTGTATCAAATTTATATGTTTTTCAAGTTGTGGTTGCAAGGAGTGAGTTTCCATGGTGGAAGGAATTACACTAACTCTCAGAAGATAGTATGAGAAATATTATTTACATGTATACATGTCGTATAGTTTGGTCCTTTCGAAAGTTATGGAACTAATTAATCCTTATTGTTCTTAACAAGCAACTAAGGAGAGGAGGCTTAAATCACATATCCTACCATCGCACTTAGGAGTGATCTTTATATGCAATAGACCCATAGTGTCTTATATGATATAGATAAGAGTCTTCACGGCTTATGTACTTTGTAAGCTTTACTCAGAACAAATTATCATTATAATTCTAGGATATATGTAAAGTTAAAACACTCAAGGGAAATATAACTTCTAAACATACATAGGACCTGATTCTGAAGTGGAGGGTTTTGTTAAAAATGTTGAAGCCACTAGTTAGTAGTCCCTATTGATATACTGAGTAGGAATGAATGTACTTATAAAACTGTCAATATTTAGAATGAAGAATCAATCACATTATCTTAAGTAATGTGCTGGATAAACTCGATAGATAATGTTTTATTTTTGCCAAGATCTACAAATGGTTTTATGGGTATGTTACATATGGTATTAGAGCCCATGTTGCAACACCCGAACCTATATGGGATGAACATAAATGTACAAATTAGGAAAACTAAGAGTTGATTTGTTGTAGGAGGCAATAGGATAAATACCAGAAAAGTCTCCCCTCTTGCATGATGAGTCAAATATGCTTTATGGAAAAAGGTAAGTACTTATGTATATGTATCTAAGATTATTGTTTCAATATTTTCATAAAGTAAATCGACTTTTGGAATATTGATTACAACAAGATCATGAATAAAAGGAAACAGGAGCAGTTATGCTTCTTTCTACTTATCATTTTACAACATGATGAATATGTCGTAGAGTAGAAGAATTCATAGAGGGAATGCATGATAAAATAAACTACCCTGGTAGTTTTCAGGGAAGTAATTGATGGGTCCCAAAAGTGCTTTCGAGAAATATATAAATGGATGGCGAGTATGCTCAAGCTAGATTGACGATTTATTCATCTTCTAGATAGACGATTTATTCATCTTCTAGATTGACGATTTATAGATAGAAGTGATGGGAGGAAAGATGGTCAGTTTGATTGACAGGTCAAAGTGAAATGACTAAAATGGAGTTAAAACAATTGCTTCTTTTTATTTTTATTTTTTTATGATTAAGATAGAGAAAATTAAACATTAGCTTAAACATTCTTAGTTTGGCAATGCCCGGCCATAACATAATTTAAACATTAGCTTTAAGATAGCCAACATTTCTTTTAAATTGCATGCAGTCCAAACATAGCCAACGTTGCTTTTAATATTTTAATTCAAATAGTTCAAACCATATTAAATAATTAAATTGCGGGCTTACAAATACTTAGTAGAAGTATCATACATGCAAATAATTAAATTGCAGGGTTAAAAATACTTAGTAGAAGTTTCATACTGACTTAAGATTTAACTTAACTTTTGTTAACTCTAACCAATGGTTATTTGTCATCAACTATCGGTTATCCATGCATCGACTACTAGTTATTCTTTATTTTTTTCTCAATAAACAGTTTCTTTTAGTTTAACTTAACTTGGCTAAATTAGCTAATTAGTTAATTTAGCCAATCTTCAACAAATAAACCTTCAGATAACTTATATTAACTCTAGTTGACTTAACTAGTTAACTTAGCCTAACTTATTTAGTATTCACCAATTAACTTGATTTAGACAAAATAACTTAAGAAAGTTTAATTTATCTTAACTTGAGGTCACTTAATTAGCTAATTTAACTAATTGACTTAATTAATATTTTCTAATTGGCATCCTGTGTCGAGACCAAGATATCAATGATATCTAGTCCAACTTCTTTATTTTATTTATTATCTCTTAGTGATAATTAGCATCATGTTAATCATTATGTCATAGGTATTTGTTAGATCGTTGTGGCTTGAAGTTTCTTTAGTGTCCCCACCAAGGACTAGCCTTTAAACATAAACTGTGTCACTTAGAAACTTAAGTGTCATCCTAGTGAACTTCATAGTTCATTTTCATTGTTAATTTCATGTAGCATAAAGATGACATTCATCATCAACTCATCGCTACCTAGCCATTCAACTTCTCCCCCTAGTGGATTCCATGCCCTTATCATTTTACTCACGTCAAGTCTTGAGTCTCCTAAGTCTATAATTCAGAATACAACTTAGGAATTCAAACTTACAGAGTTTTACCTATGGAACCACTACCTTGATCTCCTTTCCACTTTATTTGGCACACACTTTCAGTTACAAGTATAGGATATAAGAAGTGGGATATTACATACAAACTATTAGAGCCATCATACCCCCTTCAATCCAATTTTTTGTTCATTGTTTCTTCTTGATTTCCCCATTATGAAATGTAATGCGACATTTTGAATGGATAAATTCCCATAGAATCTTGTATAGCATCAAAGGTATTCGTACATAGTCCAAGTGATTATGTACAAAACATCAACTTCCTATCTCTATTTCCATAACCTTTACCAAGTTGTCCTTTAAGTCAATCTTAATTAGGGTATGAGGCACTCAATGTGAGGTATACAATTTAATATGCTTATCATATTCTAAAAAAATCCTTATGTTATTCCCAATTTCCCTAAATACTTCCACAATGTGGAGGTCTAACACTAAACCAACAAGTTTTATGCACATAGGATGCATGGTTTTTTCTTTGCATTGGGATCAAAACTAGGCATCCATTTCTCAAGGGATAAATTTGGTTACATTAATGTAGATTTATGTTTGTAATGGAATCGTTCTTGCATAATATTTTTACATTTTATATTTTCAAGAGATGTTGTGATCGCATGTATATGTTTCTAACGACTTTACTTTTTATTTTTTATTGCATTGGCGAGCATGGATGCACATAGACATAGAAAGTGAAATGCGGAGGCTCAAAGACATTTGCACCTAAATTATTATTGTTCAAGATAATATCATTTCCTTACATCTATTTTGGATGCGATGATAGAGACCTTTAGTAGGTCAAATAATGTGCTTGAGGACATTGCTACATATAGAGAGAGAAACTGGAAAGAATATGCCGATGGACTTAGCTGCAAGGAAGTCAAGAAATTGAAGATAACAAAACAACACATATTTTCCCTTTTCAGAGATGCATAGAAAAATCAAATTCTAGACATAGAAAAAAATCCTATTTCTATCGAGTGGTGTACATATCAACCATTCATAGATAATTGCATTGATAGATGGTACATGGTATTTGATGTACCACCACAAAACAACTGAGAAATGTTGTTATATTTTCTTAGAAAGACGTATGCGGAATTTGTTTTGGGGAATCATGTCAACTATTTATATATGTTGGAGTACCGGGGAATTAGAATGGGGATGACTCAATAATGTCCAAATGTGAGGAACACTAATCCCGACCACCTAGAACCTACACCTTGCAGGAGGGTACCCAGGCAAGATGTGCCTCCTGCACATCAACTGGTTCCACATACATAGGAGTCATTCCTACAATTGGAACAACAATTTTTTTCCATATCACTTATCTTTGGGATGCATACTAGGAAAGGCCATTAGAGCCACCATCTATTGGAGGGGCAAGGACACCACCTCCAAACGGGGTAGAGAAACCACTTTCTAGTGGCCAAGGGGAATCTAGTGGTGGGAATATACCTCCCTATCATCATCCTAGTTGGGAGCCCCACCCATGTCCCTGTCACCAACGCAGCCCATAATTCACAAGGAACATGAAACTGTATGGGTCCCCAAAATAGACTCACCAATGTGCTAGAGTCGGGTGAAAACCAGTGTCTTCAACCAAATAATGAAGGAACCAATACCCTATACAAACCTCAGTGGTGCGATGATGGAGTTGAAGTCAAGCACGTGAGACACAGCCATCCCAAAAGGAACTAAGGACTCCTTTCAAGTGGTCCAAGGAACTCATGAATGAGGTGGATGAAACCAAAATATAGGTACCTCTCAGTCTATCCTATAGAATAGATGTGTTGACATTGACAGAGGGAGACCTACATATACCAAGGAAATGAGTTTTTCTTCATAGAAGTGCAGGGGGGGGGGGAATCATAGATATGGAACAATAAGGGGACTCAAACACTAAATGGGGAAATAGGATAGAGGAGTATGGGGGACTCAAAATTCCTTTGTTTATAATATGAAGGAAGGGATGACCTAGAAACAAATGACACTGACTCATGGGGAGGGAATCATAGCTATGAAACCCGGGAGATGACTGCAATGGGAGATACTTGGGGACGTAGCTGGTCTAGTGATATCCAGGGGATCCAAGGGAGACTTTCCATAGAGTACTCTGAATAAACACGACCCAATGGGGGGAATTTGTCATAATTGGAGACTATGTGTAATATGTGCGGAAGCCTAAGGCATTGTTTGTTCCTTCTTCATAGTTTAAGGAGCTCGAATAAGGGATAGAAGTATGCTCAATATGATACTATTTCATGGATTTTTGTCAATCCCAATATGGTAAATGCTCAATCATGTTTTCATGTTTAGAGAGTCTGAAAACGGGAAGAAGACTCCAGTGGGGTCTCTTTTTGTATAATAGCCTCCTAAGTATGAAAAAGGATTTAAGTGTACAAAAGAGAGATCTCCCAGTCGAAAGAGGTAGAGAGAATTATTTTTCATCGGTAGTCCAACCAAGCCGAAAAAGGCTATTCCTATACTAATTAGACATTCATTCATATACTTTTACGAGCATAAACGATACCAAGTTTGCTCGGCCATATTTTACTTATGAGAGGTTTGGAAAAGAGCATAAATACAACCCATAAGTGGTCCTTTTTGTAAGTTACAATCCCAATGTTCGATAAAGAATAAAAGCATACAAAGCGAAATGTTCCTAGCTAGAAGGTGCTAGGGTGGTCCTTTTCTTTAAATATTCTATGTGGTCCGAAAAAAACAAGATAAATGAGGCCACATTTATGCCCTTTCAAAGAATTTAACGAGCGTGAAAGGAAGCAAGAGTGCTCAACAATCTTTTCATTCTTTTAGGAGTATGAAAATAGCTTAACATAAACTCCATAATGGTCAATCAAGCAAGGAGGAAGTGTTCGATGCACCAAAAGTGGTTATGTTGTGAACACAGATGAGGTGGAGAAAAAATAATAGTGGAACATTGGTGGGGCCTCCTTGCATGATGGTGAATGGCGATAAAATAAGGCCAAACTTGTAATATGGAAGGAGCAGGTGGTTCTTGAACATTTTCAAGAGATGTCATTATATTTTTTCATTTTTACATTTTTTATTTTCAAGAGATGTCATTATAGCATGTATATGTTTCTAACGACTTTATTTTTTATTTTTTATTGCATTGGTGAGAATGGATGTGTGGATAGACATAGAAAGAGAAATACAGAGGCTCAACGACATTTGCACCTAAATTATTATTGTTGATGATAATATTGTTTCCTTACATCTAATTTCGATGCGATGATAGAGACCTTTAGTAGGTCAAATGGTGTGCTTAAGGACATTGCTACATATAGAGAGAGAATGAGGAAAGAATACGTTGATGGACTTAGCTACAAGGAAGTCAAGAAATTGAAGATAACAAAACAACACATCTTTTCCCTTTTTAGAGATCCATAGAAAAATCAAATCCTATACTTGGACAAAAAGCATATTTCTATCGAGTGGTGTACATATCAACCATTCATAAATAATTAGATTGACAGATGGTACGTGGTCTTTGATGTACCACCACACAACAACCGACAAATGTTGTTATATTTTCTTAGAAAGATGTATGCGGAATTTGTTTTGGGGAAGCATGTCAACTATTTATATTTGTTGGAGTAATAGGTAATTAAGACAGGGATGCCTCAATAATGTCCCAATGTGAGGAACACTAATCCCAGCCACCTAGTACATGCACCTCGTAGGCGGGTACCCAAGCAAGATGTGCCTCCTACACATCAACCGGTTCCACATACATAGGAGTCATTCCTACAATTAGCACAAACATTTTTTTTCCATAGGACTTATCTTTGGGATGCATACTAGGAAAGGCCATCAGAGCCACTGTCTATTGGAGGGGAAATGCCACCACCTCCCAGTGGGGTAGAGCCACCACTCCAGTGGCCAAGGGGAATCTAGTGGTGGGACTATACCTCCCTATCATCAACCGAGTTGAGAGCCCCACCCATTTCCCTATCACTAATGCAGCCCATAAATCACAAGGAACATGAAACTGTATGAGTCCCCAAAATAGACTCACCAATGTGCTAGTGTAATGTCCCCCTTATACTCCCTAATTATTTTTGTAATAGTCAAATATAATTGTACTAGGCTACTGGTGAGGAGCTCAAGGCCAAGGCCCCCACCAGT
>LPNX010943549.1:45911-174613 GCA_001517045.1 Pseudotsuga menziesii
CACTTGCAAAAGCTTATAAAATTAATGACCAGATTGGATGGAGTATAATTATATCTCAGTAATAATGTAGGGTTTAAGACCCATTACCTAAATATTAGTCTTCAAGCACGGACGCGTTACTTTTGGTATTGGAGAGCATATCTTGTGGAGGGATACGTTTTTTTGGGAGGAAAGCGTAGCTGTCATTCCCACTTAAGCAAGAAAACAGTCACTAAATTAGTGGAATGATTTTGGGTAGGTTTGAATGTTGGATGGCTGCATGCCTCCTAGTAGTCTTTGGATTATGGAATTTTTAGAAAAAGTTGATCTCACTAAAAGGGTAACAGCAAATTTTCTGCCTGAAGTTAAGGAAACTCTGCGTGACATGCAGAGAGCCGTTTTCTTGAAGGCTTTTTACTTAATCCATGAGATAGGAGGGGGGAAAGGTGGAAAAGGGGAGAGGAAGAAAAAAGGATGGTGAGCTCATGGGGAGAGGTATGCGTCTTGGGTAGAGGTTTTTGGTGCATGTTTATGGAATTACCCATCGCCGGACTGCGTGCGCGAACTAGAAGGGGTTTTTGCTTAGAATCTGACCCTCTGCGCTTTACCCTGGTGAGTACCTTCAAACCGGTATGTTGATGCATGCATACATTACCTTTTTCTTTTCATTCTGTAGCAGGATGAACTAGATCGGTGAAAAATGATCATGATCTGAATATCATCTCAAGAGTTGCAGGTTATGCGTCCATCCTTTGTTTTAAAGGTATTTTCCTTCCTGCATTGAAAACATAACCTGAAAGTGTATTCAATTCTAAACCCTGCATCTGGGAATAAGATCCATAGGATCGAAAACACTTGATGGTGATTCCAAGCAAAGGAAGTCGCATACCTGTATCCCGAACAACTCCCGACCTTCAGAGAGCCCTATCTTTATTTACGGCTTTTATTTTTTTAGTCCTTGGAATGAGATCTATATGATCTATAGTTTTATTATGTTTTAAAAACATTACTTGGGGTCATACCTGTAGGTTGTCTGCGATCCATATCAAGGCGATCGCATAACCCCTTTTCCCCAACTTTTGTGAAATCTGTAGAGTGAGTGCACAAATTAAGTGTTAAATTTATTTACGAGGGATTGCGGTGTACAAGGTACGAGCACCAGCTCCATTATGGCGTGACAGAATCCCTTAGTATGCCTTGGTACTGATCTTATTTCCGTTCTGAGTCCAAAACTAAAGTCACAAGTTGTTAATTATATGATCGGTGATTTACCTTTCCATCCAGGATCGTTTTGTTTCCTTTGATCGATTTTAAATATCTGATCTGCAAGTGAGATCACAAGTCCATGGCTGGGATCCTTCATGATTACTTCTTAACCCGCTTATGGTTACAATAATCTTTATGCCTTTATCTTTAGTAACAGATCCGAGAAAAATCCAGTATCTTTGTATGTCTTTGGTTTTCAGTTTTGCTATGGCCTGGCTTATAAAAGGGCAGTGTAAACATTTTAAAGATCTAGCTGTTGTAGGATATATTCCTTATAAATCGAGCTGTCGTTTATGCAAAGCTAAAGAGTATCAAGGGATGCCTGACTATAGTAGATACAAAAGATATTATTTTGCTGTAAGGGGGTTTTCTGTCTTATTAAACTTTGAAACACTAAATTGCTACTTAGTGTCCGTCACGATTCATATTTGGAGAAGATGTGATGGTACTTATAATCTATTAATTTTTAAAAGGGAATAATCAAGGAGATTAACTCAAGTAGTGTGGTCGATTAAACTCATAGAGAGAATTTTATTCTACCACTATTATTGATGGCAATTGATGTACTTGTAGGAGATTATAATGTTAAAAGTTATACAAAAACCTGATGTAAAGGTTCTCTCTCTGAGCATATGAGAGACCAGGAAAGGAAAAGAATAACACAGTAGATATGATGTGTATATGCCTTTCTTTGTGATAAGGTTTCTTTTTTTCTTCTTACAAACGTAGATCCTCTTTGGTATACCTTGCAGGTTCTTCTATAGTGTAGTCTTGGCACTTTGAAATGCATTATAAGAATGGCAATAAAAAGGGTGCAGGTTGTATTAATTCTCTTGGAATTTAATAGCTAGAATGGCTAGTTTCCTAGTGGAGGTACTCTCGGAAAGAGAGCCTATGAGAAGAATGTATGGCAACAATGATGTTGCATTTTGTAAATCTGGAATTTGATGAATGATGAAAGATACGACTGTTTGGTGGACGTAACCCCAAGGTTGCGGTGAACCACGTACATTGGTATTGTGTGTCTTATGTGTTTTGATGTGATTTACTTTATGCATTTTTGGGTGGCCGTCTTATGTGAACTTGCTGCAATTTTTTCTTACATGTTTAAGAATTGTGTATTTTGATATATTTATTGAGAATGGTTTAGTGAAGTTTTAATTGGAGGAAATATGATTCTTATGTATTTTAAATGTTCATGTATCTGTTGTAGTAAATATGGATTCCATTAGCTAAAATACAAAGTTATGACGCTATTTATATGAAATGCAAATGCATAGGTATGATTTTGTGGTGATTGATTTTAATTGATTGGACCCTATCACTCGTAAACCCTAATTCGAATTTGAAGAGACTCCCACAAAAACTTATATGTTCCCTATCATTTATTAAGGAGATGTTACAATTTTTTTCTTGCTGATGTGGGTGTGCTACATTAAGTATTTTGATGGATGGATAAAATCCCTTAAGGAAGATCTATATTCATGTAAAATAGAATGTGGTTATCTTTAGTCTAATGACTGCTACATTGTGTATACATCTGTAGTTACCGAAGTTGATTAGCCATGTTTCTATGAAAATACCATGTAATAATCAGACACTAATACGATTGATTCCTGCAATTAGTAACAGGGAACGAAAACTTTTACCCCCTCTTTACACATACTGGCATTGGGGTCATATGGGTATGTTACAGCTAGAGTCGGGTGAAAACCTGTGTCTTCGACCAAATAATGAAGGAACCAATACCCTGTGTGAATCTCAATGGTTCGATTATGGAGTTGAAGTCTAGCATGCGAGACACAACCAACCTAAAAGGAACTAAGGACTCCTTTCAAGTGGTCCAAGGAACTCATGAATGAGGTGGATAAAACCAGGATACAAGTAACTCTCGGTCTATCCTCTGGAATAGATGTGTTGACATCGACAAAGGGAGACCTACATATACCAAGGAAATGAGGTTTCCTTGATAGAAGCACGAGGGGGGAAACCATAGATATGGAACAATAAGGGGACTTAGACACTGAATGGAGAACTAGGATAGGGGTATATGGGGGGCTCAAACTTTCTTTGTTTAGACTATAAAGGAAGGGATGACCTAGCAGCAAATGACACTGACTCGTGAGGATGGAATCATAGATGTGAAACTAGGGAGATGACTGCAATGGGAGATACTTGGGGAAGTAACCGGACTAGTGATATCCAGGGATCCAAGGGAGACTTGTCGTAGAGTACTTTGAACAAACATGACCCAATGGGGGGATGTTTTCATAATGGGAGACTATATGTAATATGCGTGGAAGCCTAAAGGAACTGTTTGGGCCTTCTTCATAGTTTAAGGAGCTCAAATAAGGGATAGAAGTATGCTCAATATGATACTATTTCATGGATTTTTGTCGAGTCCAAGATGGTAAATGCTCGATGGTGTTTTCATGTTTAGAGAGTCTGGAAATGGGAAGAAGACTCAAGTGGGGTATCTTTTCATATAATAACCTCCTAAGTTTGAAAAAGGATTAAAATGTACAAAAGAGAGATCTCCCAGTTGAAAGAGGTAGAGAGAATTATTTTCCATCGGTAGTCCAACCAGGCCAAAAAAGGTTATTCCTATACTGATTGGACATTCATTCATATGCTTTTATGAGCATAAACGAAACCAAATTTTCTTGGTGATATTTTATCTATGAGAGGGTAGGAAAAGAGCTTAAATACAACCCATAAGTGATCTTTTTTGTAAGTTACAATCCCAATGTTCGATAAAGAGTAAAAGCATACAAAGGGAAATGTTCCTAGCCGGAAGGTGCTAGGGTGATCCTTTTCTTTAAATAGCCTATGTGGTCCAAAAAAAAGGAGATAAACGAGGCCACATATATTCCCTTTAAAATAATTTAACAAGCGTGAAAGGAAGCGAGAGTGCTCAACAATCTTTTTATTCTTTTAGGATTCAGAAAATAGCTTAACATAAACTCCATAATGGTCAATCATTCAAGGAGGAAGTGTTCAATGCACCAAAAGTGGTTATGTTGTGAACAAAACTGAGGTGGAGAAAAAAAATAGTGGAACACTAGTGGAGCCTCCTTGTGTGGCAGTGAATGGAGGTAAAATAAGGCCAAACTTGTAGTATGGAAGGAGCAGGTGGTTCGTGAACATGCCAATTCATATAAGGTCTGATTTGCATGGTAGCATGCAAGTCTAGGTGACACTAGGAAATGGCCCAGAAAATCATAAGGATAGAATGAGATGTGGGTCTCAAGAGTATACATATGAAGGAAAATCAAACCCAGTCGTGCAAACAACATAAAAAATGGGTGCCGGATGACTCTATTGTGCACAGAAGAAAGAGTTGACCAAATGGAGGCATATAAACAAGGGGACCACATTACACATGTCATTTTCACTGTGCAGTGTTGAATTGGAGTGGAGGGCCTCAGAGCACAACCACTAATTTATTATGATTGAACCAGTGGTTTCCCAATCTGTGAGTTGTAGGTAAGAGATCTCACCAAGATCATCAATTTCAGTGGTGTAGTTTTGGTTTTTCCTCATTCTCGGGGCCTCAGGTAAGCCCGAAGGGTCAGGCTTACCTGGAAAAGGCATGACACAAGTTGCACACCTATCAGGAAGACAAGCATGACCTCGATCACTCCTACTGGGGAGATAGGCGCGACCTCGGTCACTCTTGTCAGGGAGACAAGCACTACCTAGGTCGCAGTCACACCTGTTTAGGTGTGGCCCAAGTCACACCTTTCAAGTAGCTTTTCGCGTCTTAGGTCGCACAAAAAGGCCTAATAGGAACGGCCTACCACAAAATGGAATATTTTTTGCAACTGGGTTTGACAAGGAATTTTTGGATGTGCATTATGCCTTGAGTCGGATGGTGAGAGAAAGACATCAGGGACCTCAGAGATGCAGCAGAGGAGGATGGACTGATGCAAGATACGCTTGCCTTGTGAGGGATATTGAAGCTCTTCGAGATACCCCTTATGTGTTTAGAAAAGTTGTTGTTGAACAAACTAGTGAGTTTTTGGGATAGACACTCAGATTGCTTCATCATATAGGGTGATCAACTAGAGATCACCCTCTGAGAAGTGTACTTTTTGACTAGCCTCCCACTGTTGAGAATGATCGACAACATCTCATTGAAGCTCCTGAGGGGGGTGTTTATGGATGGCCTATGCGCTAGGAATTATTATTCCTTAGCGTATGTGCATGTGTCATACATATTGGTGTGCGACATCGAGATTCTAGAGACTTAGGAAGCCACAGTGATGGTGCTGTCTGGGATCGAAAGGTCCACACAAGATCTCAGGCGACCATCTATTGATGATCAACAGTGTGCTAAGGGGTACCTTCTATGGGTGGGCCCATATGTACTTGATAATGTTTCAGCATCGATTGAAGTAGGCTAGTTTGGTGGATGAGGATTTATGTTTCCACTCATTTTTCTGCCCATTATTCTTTGAGCGACTACCGATGTTATGACCGCATCTGAAGGTGCACAACAAGGGACCTCATGAGCCACGCATGAGGCAATGGTGAAAGATGATCATTAGGGAGGGAGGGAGCCTTATGGGGTGTTTCTTCGCCCAAGATATTTTTTCACAGCGGTGACAACTTATTGTCCTCATATAGGACTATCCATATGCGGGGATGGACTACGAGGGAGATCTTTAGATGGCTCGACCTCCAAGACAAGTCTGGGGACTTGATGGTACATATACATGACTCTGTGTGGTTTCAATCATATATATTTTACTAGAATAGTGGTAGCTAGATCATACATGTGATAGATACTGATGACATACTATGTGTATATGTAGACATGGGACCACACCCTCTAGCAGGGTAGCGGCAGTGCAGGGGTAGGGTGGAGGGGTCAAATCCACCTGCTCACATGAAGAAGAGGTGAAATAGTGCTACATTAGACTATCTGCAACTGGACGTGGAGAGTCTATTAGAAGGGGTCACCAACGATGGGTGGCAATACCTAGATGATGATATGATTTCCATGTGCTACAAAGATCCTCCTTAGTGGATCTCTCCAATGAGGAGGATCATGGTTGTTGTTGAGTATGTCAGAGTGGCGACATAGGGGGACATGTCGATGGAGGAGGAGAACTCATATGAGGAGGAGGACACTGAATCAGAGGAGGATGACTTGGACTAGTAGCTTGTGATGCTTCCCCCAATACGTTTGAGCATGGAGATTTTTGTATGATACGTATGATCAGGAGAGAAATCCTGTGGATATTCTCATTTTGTATTGAACATGATTATGATATATATGCGCATGGATGCACTTTTTTGTATTTTTTATGGGTTTTTATGAGTCTCTTGTTTATGATTCTGAGTATGCTTATATCATGTACATGAAATACATATGCATGACTATATGATGATGCATGATGTAGTTTATTTCCTATATGTGATGATTGATTTGCCACTCTAGAATGTCATTAGCCATTTGTTCTGCTACACTATTGAGACTTCTGGGAATATTCATGAATGAAATGAATTAAAAATTTCTAACCAAGTGTATAGTACATAGGAATTTTATAAAGAGGCAGAGATCATATACCCAGTAGAATTTATTCAACTAGGAGACAAGCAGTAGGGAGTCTAGGAATACCTTTAGGAGACAAATACCCAAGTGAAGGGTAGCGATGAGGAGACTAGTGACACCATTGTACTCATCCTCATTATTGGAAGAAATACCGCCACACATACCGTTGATATGGATCAATTCATGTGATAGGGAATAAATGACCCATGCAGCTGAGGTGATATTAGGAGACCATCTACTTGCACCGTCAATGAAACCAACATAGCAAGGAAAGCTAGGATCCATCTGGAGAAACCAAGGAAACAAACTATGAGACTCGTGGTAAAAAAAATGTGAAAAAGAAAGAAAAACTATGATACAAGGGTATGTAGCATGGTAAACTTCATGCATAGAACCTATTGAGGTCGAGCCCATTTCAGGGATTCTTCAAGAGAAGACCATAGAACTAAGCAAGGAGGTATGCCCTATTTCTGAAACATGGATGGATGACATAATGGCCATACCACATGGATTAAAACTTCAATTTTCCTGTCTTATTGTGGCCTTGGTCATAGACAAGGAAAAGGTCCCCTTCGCTGAAGGTGCATGGACATAGGAGTCATAACGGGACTTCGACTCGGTCTTTTCTACTTCGATCATTTGGAGAGAAATGAAATGGTCCTCATTAGTTTATTCAAGAATAAGTAGGCATTTTTCCAATGGTGAAGAAGAGTTATATAGACACTCGACGACAAGATGGAGTGATCGAATATGAAATTCGATGGGAATAACTAATTTCACACCATGAACTAAGTGAAATGGGGTAAAATCAGTGGTGGTTTCAAGGATCTCTCCATCGTCATGAAAGTGGCACTCGAATAGATTAGGAAGATCTTTCGCAATCGATGAGGGGGGAGGATGAGTGGAAGTGGATATCATATAAATGGTGTTATTTGAGTGTGAGGAAGAGGTCAAGGGGTGGATCCCCTCAACGACGGTAATGTCAGACTCATGGGAGTGCTTGCAAAGGTCATTGAGGAGTGACTGGTACTTGGGAAAGTTTAGGAAATGGTGTGAATAATGGTCATATAGGCCACAAAATGCACATGGGTGGTTTATTTGTAGCAATTTATTTTTAACCACGGGTATTGTTGGTACATTGACGAGTGGAGTGTCATCGGTCTCAAATACTGTGCGCATATTGGAGCGAAGGATTGGAAAATTTGGACAATTTTGTGTCGCATAGCCTTGTACAACACATAAAGCACATGTAGGAGGAGGACGTGGTTTTTTCAGGGATTTAGGTTCCCTTCCCTCAGTATTCACAGGAGGAGGGTAGAAAAAGTAGCGGTAGGAGCAGTCAGTTGCATACTAGGAGGGGGGTCTAACGCTGTTTCACAAGGTTGGATCGGTCTCAACATGATATGTGGTGTCGGGGAAAGGGTGGAGAGATATAGGTATCACACATGGATACCCAAAGTGAAGAACATAACTTTGAGAGTAGCCATGACTAGCTTATTGACCATGCATGAAGGTGGAAAGAGGAAGTGGACCAGGTCTACAGGGAAGGAACCCGAATAATTCCTTGAGGTCTATGGTTTGGGTTCCAATTGAGGTTACAAGGAGGTAGGAATGTTACTATATGTGATAATTCACAAATCCTTTATGTCAGTCAACGAAGCAGGGGGTGGTAAGGACAAATAGGTGTTTATCAAAGGAGTGTTGGTAAAGAGGCCCCAGCCAATGACAAACAGGGAAGGTATGGATATGTTTTTGATGTCAGTGTCGATCGTAGGGAGGAAATGATCCATAGTGGCTGGTCCTTTATGATCCTAGTATGTAAGTTGGTTAATGATCACAATATTCCCATCACGGGGGAACATCAAGAGTCAAAATATGGTAGACACAACGACTCACATTGCATACATATAACTACGTCCAAGGAAGAGGTTGTAATCAAGTTGGGCATTGACAACCTCAATTTTAATAAACATGATTTTTTCAGCCAAATGAACGGGGACATTCGTGAGAACACCTTGTGGTTGAGTAGCGCGACCATTGTAATCTGGAAGGGAAGTGATGGAAAATTGAAAGTTTGGGGATCGAGGCTTCTTCCAAACAAAGGTTGACATAACACAAATTGATGTGCCCTCGTCGAGCATCCATCAATGAATGACCAAATATTGAATAGTGACCGGATCTTGGAAGGTGATGGATGATGGAATTTGAGGTTCTCCTTGATCCAAGTCCAAAGTGATCAACATGGAGTCAGAGGGATCGATGACACCTAATACAGATAACAAATCTTTATGTTGCGAAGGATAAGTTTGGAAGACTTCCAAAGTGGACATGGAAGAAGGATACTTGGCAAATTTGTCGACTATAATATAATTAAGTGCAACTCTAGCACTGGGGGTGTTCACAATGCAACACAAAGGGAACCATGGGAATTTGGCAATTCTATATGTGCAAGGTCTCGTCAAATGTAAGGACATATCAAGAGAGATAGAGGTAGATTCCATTTATGGATTAACGATTTCTATGGTGGAGCCATATTGGTTTCGTCGAGTCTATAAGTTGACAACAAGCGATAATGTCATGAGGTGATGGACACGAGGATCAATGAGTGGACCCATAGGAATGGGTGTAGTGTTTTGTGGTACCAAATGTTGGGTTGCAACCATTCCTTCTTTGAGTAAGGGGTTCTGCAGCACCATAGGTGAAGGAACCTGGGGTGTTGGGTATGCCTTTGTCAGAGTGACCGCATCAGAGTCACGCTGATTGTCATCTTGTAACAAGTGGGAGACAAAATTCATATGAGGGCACTAATGTCTATAATTGTCGTAAGTGTCATAAATGTTGCATGGATGGTTGCGCCGAGAGGCGCTCTACAGCCCAGTATGGGGGAGATATTGTCACGTGATGTCACGTGATGTAACGTTACTAACATGTCGGCAAAAAATAATATTGAAAGTGAATATTATGGGGGAGATCTTGTCACGTGATGTAACGTTACTAACATGTCAGCAAAAAATAATAGTGAAAGTGAATATTATGGGGGAGATCTTGTCACGTGATGTAACGTTACTAACATGTCAGCAAAAAATAATAGTGAAAGTGAATATTATGGGGGAGATCTTGTCACGTGATGTAACGTTACTAACATGTCGGTAAAAAAAATAGTGAAAGTGAATATTATGGGCGAGATCTTGTCACATGATGTAACGTTACTAACATGTCGGCAAAAAATAATAGTGAAAGTGAATTTTATGGGAGAGATCTTGTAACGTGATGTAACTTTACTAACATGTAGGCAAAAAATAATAATGAAAGTGAATATTATGGGAGAGATCTTGTAACATGATGTAATGACAATGATCTCCTTATTTACAGTGCCAGCCCAGTGTTTATGAATGAAGCCATGTGAATTGCCACCCAAAGAATTGCCACTTCAAAGAACTGAAGCCATGTGAAGCCAACAGCCAAGCTTTATCGCCAATAAATTTCTTGGAGAGAACAGGCAACCTGTATGGAGAAAGAACTTCGGTAGTGTATGGATCTGTTCGATTTACGTGGGCACAGACAATAGAGCGCTGCCGCAGGCTTTCTTCAGTGATTCGATCTCTAAATATCAAAACAGGAGAAGTTGTAAGTTGTAAACGGTTCTATCACTTAAAAACGATCATCCCAATCAAAGCTGACTTTCTCATAGCGGGGAAACCCTGCGTAGTAAGCTATGGGTAGGAGATGCAGCACTTGTATTGGTTGCAGAGTAAAGTTACATCCGATGGTGACAACACAATTACTATGAGGAGGATAATGTCACCGATGATTGAAATAAATCGGGAGTGTTATGGGCAGTACTTGGCGGCTTCATATATGCAGCAGGCGGCTGGAGGTCTAAGGATTGAGACCAACCTCTCCGCCGTGCTGAAAGATTCGACATGGAGAAGCAGCGCTGGGAGGAACTCCCATCGATGGAGGAGGCAGAGGGGTTCTGTCAAGGACTCGCCATGAATGGAAAATTTTACGTTATGGGAAGCTTCCGAATTATTAGTGACAATGGCTATGGCCATGGCCGCGGCATCGCAATGCTACAGTGTTTCGATCCAAAAACAGGAAGATGGTCCCTGTTTGAGAAACTATATATTACTAATAATATTTATTATCAGAGTCCAGTCGTGGCAGTTGTGGGAAATAAATTGTATGTTTCACAGAAGGGCCAGAATTCAGTGTGGAAATATGATGAAATGTCTAAAAATGTTTGGAGAGAGGCCTTGTTTTTCGATCAAAGCATTTCGGGCATGGCCTGCGTACGTGAAAAACTGTGGGTGATGCTCATGTGGAAATGGTCATCCACGAAGCGTCCGACGTGGGTTGAATTGAACATGGCGATAAATCCCAAGGCAGGTAACGAGCATGTGAGACACTCCCTTTCGTGTGACTTCAACACGGCTTTTCCAAAACTTCCTGTTGATATAGGGTTCCAGTTCCTGTTTTTGATAAGAAAATCTACCCATCTTGTAACATGGAGAGTAGAGCCCGTGTGAACTCAAGTCTAAACCTGCCATCAAAATCTGGTAAGTTTTTGGTTGGAACTTGATGATGTTTTTTTTATCTTGGAATTCGAATTCGGTGTTGTTTAAATGGAGACTCTGGATGCATAAATGAATTTAGCCGGTCATCATTTTGACTTTCTGGTCAGTTTATTGGAAGTTTTTTTTATGGAATTCTAGTCCGCTGGATGCATAAATAAATCTAGCTACCTCAAAGCATTCATATTCTACCTAATTAAACATTAATAGTGTAACTTTTTAAAAATTCTTGCAGTACCATGATTTTGATCGTAGAAAATGGCCTGTGTGCTTTCCATTTACCTGTGGAGTCCTTGGCTGTCATCGAAATCTCATCACAATAGTAATCCGTCTGCCGATGAGCCATCAGTCGTTGGATTAAGAAGCTTCATATTAGTTTTCAACCATTCACAGTGCGCTAATTAACAATCCTTGATTCATTTTCCGCGAAGGTCTCATTATGTTTGGAGAATCTTGTGATATTTCATAAATTCTTGGTAACTCTGCCTCCTTGAACATCGGCCAAATATATATTTTAAATAAATTCATTTTTAAAAGTAAATAAGTATAATCATAAGTAGAGTGGTTTTTAAATAGATACAATTAATGGTTTAATTTTATAAAAATAAGTGATTGTTATAGTAATAATGATAATTTATTTTTAAGGTTACTGTAGAGACACCAAATTGGTAACAGATACAACTAACTACTTAATTTTACGAAAACAAAAAATGTTTGGGATAGTGATAGTGAATATTATGGGAGATATTTTGTAACACAATAAAAAAATAATATCAATTTCATAACGTTATTTTTATTAATAAAACTAAATTTTCTAATAGGCCAAAATAAATGTCGGCAACTAAAACAATCTAATATGGGGGAGATGTTGTAATTTTCCTACCTAACAAAACAATAAAAAAGTAAGCAAAAAAATGTTGGCCTTGTACAAGGGTTTAAAACAATGTTCAAGGTATTCCAAACAACCCATGGTTTTATTGTACATGGTTTAGGAGGCTTTGCACATGGTTTTAAAACCATGTGCAAGGCCTCCTAAACAACCCATGGTTTTATTGTACATGGTTTAGGAGGGCCTTGCAAATGGTTTTAAGACCATGTGCAAGGCCTTCTAAACAACCCATGATTGTAGGAGGGCCTTGCATATGATTTTAAAACCATGTGTGGAGAAATGATGCAATGTTCATTCATAACAAAATAAAAAATATTATATGTAGGCCATAAATAATATTAAATATTAATAATAATAAAATTATATGTGGACCTTAAATAAAAAGATGTGTCTTTTGGTTTGGATCAGATCAATGGATACCTAAGAAGAGGTTTGCACCTCGAAAGATTTGATCCATCTCGGCGCTTGATAGAGCCTAGGATTTGGATCTACGCTAGTTAGTCTGCAATTGAGGGTTGCTACCACATTTAGCTGGATGTTTGGGGTCATGTATAGGAGGATTTTCTCCATTGTTATTCTGAGGTTTGGGTTACTGGCCACCTCCTTGAGGTTGGTTGTTTCCCTGGTTCCTAACTGTCTACCATATTCGCTGCCCTTAGTGGTTATCAGGGGCAAGTTAATTATGGAGGTTTTTTTGAATGTATCCTTGTCCTTGAGGAACAAGAGTAGTCATGGTTGGAGCATGTGTAGGTTGCACAAGTGGTGGATAATAGGTAGGATTAGTTGTAGTGGCTGCAAATCCTACCTTCTAGCCATTACGCGTAGGTTAAAAGTAGTTTGGTCAATGAACTTGAGGAACTCGTGCGAGAGGCACATATGAAGGTGTGGCTTCAGACTAAGCCTCTATGCATGAGAAATAAGGGGCGTAATCTAGTTGGGAAACACTAGGGGTGGTACCGGAATAAGGTGGCATCAAAGGAGAGGTCATGTATAGATGAGGATGTTGAGTAATAAATCCAATGAATCCATCAGCAACATGGGATGCCCCCGATGTATCTTGACATGAGGAGCCAACACGTGGAGCATCGAGTATTATGGTATACAAATAACCCAATTGGGCATATATAAGATCAAATTGTTGTTTCTTAAGGATGGCTTCCTTCTCAGCCTTTGGGTGCTCAGATGAAACGTTCTTGGCTATGGGGGGAGTAAGGTTTTGAGAAACCAAACCAGTAAAATTATATCATCTAATTGTATTTTACACAAGCTACAAAAATGACACCACTCATGGATATGATATGTGATATGGGTAGTAGTGTTCTGTCGACAAGATAATAGTATTTCCTTTCCCTCGTCATAATGAACGGGTAACTGGAAGTACTAAAGGAACATCGATGCTAAGAAGTAAAAGTGTGGATAAGTGGCATGGGGTAGTCTGATGTACCATTTGGTTGCAACACTTGTGAGTGTTCTCTGGAATAGCCGCAATCGGATAGAATTGTCCACTATGTTATTAGATGAACACGATAAGTGGAATGACATAATGTGGTTTTGAGGGTCTTCTCTTTTCTTTCCCTCAAAATTAGGGATTTCTGATGTGAGTTTGATAGACATGGGAGGCCGCAAGGGGTCATGACTGATGGGTTCATTCGTCAATCTTGTCAAATCAGGCGAGTTGAGACTAGCCATAAATGGCAAACTAGGACCTGGACTATGTCGAGGAGGGCCAACAATGATGCTGGGACCGGTAGGCATGTAGTTACTATGTGCAAATGTGGGTTGGTACGGATGAATTCTTATAGTAGGAGTAGTCACTGGAATGGTGTGAATATCTGGAATGGTGGTAGAAGGGTCAATTCCACCATGCTTTAAAGGAATCTATAGTATGAACCATGGTGGTTTCACTAGGGACACCACAAGTGGGTAGCGGACTAGTAGCACTATGTGCATTCAAGAGGTGACCACAAAGACCAGGACCTATGGGTCTGGCAAACGGGATACCCGAGATGATGGCTGGAGTGGTCAGAAGTCCATTATCAACCATCCCTCCTTGAAATGGATTAGGAGGTGCACCAGTCATGGGGCTAGATGGGGTTGTCAACAAGGTAGGCTGGGATCGATAGGAATCCATATCATACTCAGATGCAGTGTATGGCTATGAAGGTGGTGAATGATGTCGGATATGCATCTGATGGTGACAGTTCAAGGAACCTAACTAAGGGGTGTGCCCCCTAAGTCTATGCAAGTATCATGGTGGTGCGATGATGACATGATGGTGTGTTATGAAATGAATGGAGGTGCAAGAATGTCAAACACAAGCTCAAAAATCCAACTATCACTGAGTTTGAAGAATGAGAGTGGAAAAACGGTGGCTCACAGGCCAAAAGGCAAGCTCTAAAACAAAACTACAGCAATGTGTTACAGTAGGAGAGTCTACAGCAAAGTGGCCAGAAAGCCAATACGCAACACTACCTATAAAGAAAATGGTGAACTAGCCGCATGGGGGATTCACCTTGTTGAGCAATATCTTATCACGTTCATTCATAAAGGGGGTTTTTAAATTGTGAAAAATAAGGTCAATATATTGTAGGTATTGGGAGGCGGGGAATAGGGTATGGAGGTTTAAAGGTATTGGGGGGTATAAAAAGGGGTTTCTACTAAAATTATGGAATATATTGTAAAAAGAAGGGTTTTTTATTTGGAAATATGTATTGGGATGAGGTCTCAGCAAAAGGATTTTTTAAAGTAATTATCAATATCTAGTGTAATTAGGTATATCTTTAATATCCCATGACCAAAGGCGCTATGACATGGTTTCACTAAGTGAATACCCCGTGTATTTTGTTAATCCTTTTAATGTTGTACTTTGTTAAAATGTTCATATATTTTCATAATAAAAGTAGTGAATAATAAATGTTGAACAACGCATTGTTGATTTTTTTAAATTATTTTGGTTTTGTTATTCCTTAACATGATTGAATCAAACTCTTGGGGTTGGGAAAATCATAATGACTTTTTCATTCCTTAATAGGATTTATGATTTAGGATTTTAGGATTAAATCATAAATCATATACAAAACACATGATTTAAGTTGGAAAACTCTAATTGGAAAAATCAACCAAATATATCTTTGGCCAAATTTTGCAAAGCTCAACTAAAAATATATTTGTAGCAATGGCCAAATCATGTCAAACCCACCAAGTGATCCTTCACCAATAAGCTCCATGCCTTATTACAATGGACTATATCCATCCATTATATAGGCTTCATTACATGCAATCCTATGGGTTGTAATATCTCGTTTTTTATACTATTGCATTAAAATTGTACATGGTGTAAATATCATTATTAAATCACGGTGAGGAGCTCAAGGCCAAGGCCCCTCCATCTATTTAGAGTTTCATGTATCGTCAATTACAATTTATGCCTATGGTTCTCGTTCTAGCCAAGCACAATATAAGTTGAGACATCATGTGAATATGCAATTTAATAAAATACCCACAATAAGCTATGCAATGCAAAAAGAGATGGGGGCATGATTTTGACAAGGAATATGAAGGGAAATCATTCAAACCCTTGAGCCCATAGTGTTAATCCAAATTTCAATGAGAGAACCCATAAACTCTCAACTACCCATTTTGACTTATGCACCCAATCATTTAATTCTTCTAAGAGTTGGTTGAGGCAGTTAATGCCTTGGGAATGGAGAGGTATGGCAGTCAATTTCATGTATGGGAAAACCATGTATTCTAGGAAAATTTATTTTTGCTTGTGTGGAAATAAAACACTCAAAAATGTGTGCCCAATCCATTCCTCGTCAATGATTTCACTTCCTCATGTAGATGGAGCTAGATGGGGCCTTTTTATTCACGGTTTTTTTCTTTTCCTTCATTTTTCCATGGCCAGAACTCAGTTTTTATGTTGCATAGTGGATGAAGATATTCACAATTTGGGGGTTTATAGAGGTCATTTATGCCCCTATAAGACCCATAAACATTTTCTAAAATTGAATTTTTTCTCCCAAGGTTGATTCCCCACCTACCATTTCATTTTTGGTTGCCCACGACTCCTAAGACTAATGGAAACCCCATATTTGGAATCCCACAACCAAAACATTTTTCTTTTTACCGAGGACTTGTGTTTTGTTGTTATGTGCATCCTTGTTTTGGTCTAAACTATAAGTTAGAGTTAGGAATGGAAGAAGACAAGAATTGGCTTGATGAAACTAGTGAATAGAGGAACCCCACAAAAGATCAAAAGGGTTGGCTACTCTTCTATGCTCACCTTAGTGAACACTAGAATTGAAGGTATGGCCTGAGGGATAGTGTAGCAGTGAAGTGAATACTTCCTTGTGTCGAGTGTGTATGTATTGTGCAGACCAAGATAGATAGATCTTGTATAGGTATCCATAGCTCCATGGTTGAGCTCACTAGCTTAGCAATTCTTCATTTCCACTACCTTAGCATCCTCATAAACCCATATTGTGGATTGGCTTGGTTGAGCATTGGTGTGTATTTGGCCATGGGTGAGTCTGGTGTTCCATTTTTCCTTGTAGAAACCATTCCCACATCGAGGATGGTAGTTGTGTTGAGAAATTGATGAGCACAATTGGCCTAAGGTTGGGTGGAATGTTGTAGCAACATAGCTACTTGCTTGGGGCAGCTCATTTTCAATATAAGTACTCTCTTCTATTAATTCTGCAATGTATTGGTTTTTAAGAATTATTATGAATGTATTGAATGCTTATAGAGATTTACTTCCATTGTATTTTACTGCATTATACGTCTGCATATGTCTTTTACTTCAAATGCATTTTTCATATGTTCATGGGGCTAGATTCATGGTTACAGAGTCACTCCCTCTCCATCACACTAGGTCGATGAGAGGGGACGTGACCTGGGTAAAATACCATGGGCTATGCAATCCTATGGACACAATACCATGTTCTACCAATACCATAGGCCTAAAAACCAACTACTTTGACCTAAAACAAGATTGACCAAATGTCTTATTTATAGTGCCATTTACCTTAACAATTTAAGAGACAAAATCCAAATGCTTTGACCTAAAACAATATTAACCTCATTATTTAATAAACATTTAAAATTAAAAGTAAAATTTAATATAATGTAAGTTAACTTGACATATATAATGAATTAAAAATTTATTAAATTTAAATGATAAATTATAATTCCAACCACTTCATATACAGTAGAATTTCATATAAACTTCATCAATTCCAATAACTTATTATAATTCCAATCACTTCAAAATATAGAATTTCATATACACTTTATCAATTCCAATAAGTTATTTTCCATTTCAATTTATGATATTCCATATTAAATTGTAGTTGCATTTAGTTTATTTAATCAAGTTAAATTTCATTGCCTCACATTTCTACATTTAAACAATTCATTTAACCTGAATTAATCCAACAACTTCACGTCTACATGAAATTAAAAAATATTAAACTTAATTGACATCTTCAAATTCCAATAACTGTAAAATATGAAAGATCAAATTTTATTTCCATTTACTTAAATTTTAGTACACCACTTTTAAGTAATTCCACTATTGTTGTATTTAAGCTATGTTGAATTAAAAAAATTATCAAATTTAATTTAGTGAAACAACTTTAGGTATAAATTGAATTAAAAAATTATTAAATTTTATTTACATGTTATAATTCCAATAACTATAAAATATTAAATCTCAAATTTCATTTACATTTAATCAAATCAAATTGTTTTAAGTTGCATTTAAGCAATTCCAATGTTGCTACATTTAAGGTATTCCTTTTACTTCACATTTAAATTCAATTAAAAATATATTGAATTTAACTAATATTTTATAATGTTGTTGAGGCTTTTATAGGTAGCCATGTTGAAGCTTATGGAGTCTTGTGGTGAACTATAATGGAACTTCTCTACGTTTCGGGTAGACCAGTACAACCCTTTTTCAAGAGATACAGTGTGAAGAATCTTGCCTTGTCAATTGTGACCTAGGTTTTCTAATTTAAATAGTGGAAATTTATTTCAATTTTAAGTTATTTAAAATGGTTGTATGCTTTACTAATATCATTTAGTTAAATAATGTAAATACTAATTTTTTATTTAATCTTTTTTTTAATATTTTATTAAAGTTTTTAATAATTTTTAATTTTAATTTAGGTATGAAATTTTTAATTTTAATGTTTTAAGATTTTAACCTAATAATAGGAATGACTATATATGTAAATTGTAAATTTAATTTTATTAAATTAGTATTTAAGATTTTTGATTAAAACTAACTCTTTAGAAAGTTTAATTTTAAAAATAAATTTTAAACAAATTAAACTAATAAAGTAAATTAAGGATTTTAATTTAATTAGAATGGTATTGAGATTTTTAATTAAACAATAAATATTTATAAAGGAGTAAAGTGTTTTTTAATAATAACTTTAAAATATTCTTTACTATTTAAGTTAAGTTTTCTACTAATATTATAGTTTTAAATTATAATTTTAAAGTATTCTTAGGTTAAATATTTTTTTGTAATTCTTATAAACTATATGTGTAACACTAAATTTCAATGTTTCTTAAGGTTAAGTGAGGTTTTTTTAGGATGTGTGGGAAGGGTTCAAAATAAAGGGTTTTAGACTAGGTTTTCAAGGTCGAGAGTTTTTTATTAAGGTGTTTCTTAAGGTTAAGTGAGGTTTTTTAGGATGTGTGGGAAGGGTTCAAAATAAAGGGTTTTAGACTAGGTTTTCAAGGTCGAGAGTTTTTTATTAAGGTGATGATAAGTGTCCAAAACTTACTTAATTTCCACCCATCGTCTATGTTGATGATTTTAGGGTGCTTCTCAATCTTGATGGCTTCTCTCATGCGTCGTTTCATGTAATGATCAATCCCCACAATAACCTTTGCATATTCAATGCAAATGTGGCGTTTGGAAGTGAGAGAGTGCTGAGCTAGTGCATTTTTTTAGTGCGTTCATGGATAATTTCAGCACTGTGATCCTTAAGTCATAGTTGGATTGAGAAACCCGTTTCACCAATATAAACTTTCCCATATGCGCAAGGGATGGAATATACTCCTTTTCTTCTTTTAGGGTCGGTTTGATCATTAGCATGGTTGAGAAAGCATCATAAAGTGTTAGGGGGTGGAAAAGGAAACCCTCATCTTTTTCTTTCATAGGACGTTGGCAATTTATTGGTAGTACCTTTAATGTAAGGAAGTTTAATAGTTTTAATGACATCTTCTTTTTTCTGGTTTTTGGTTTTCTAATTTTTGAATTACATATAGTTTTTTTTATTTGCTTAGTGTTATAGCCATTATTTATGAAGACATTGATCAAATGTTCAAGTTCCTAGTCAAGGTGTGTAGGATAGGAGATATGTTTGGCTCTAGTTGCTAGGGTGTTAAGAATGGCAATCTTTTGAGCAAGCATGGGGCCTTGACTTGTTGGCCAATATCCTATCACGTTAGTTCATATTGTGGGTTTTAAAATTATCAAAAATCGAACCAATATATTGCAGGTATTGGGGGGATGAGGGGTTTAAGGTGGCGGTGGGTAGGGTGGTTTATAAGGATTGAGGTATAAAAAGGGGTGGGAGGAGGTTTTAAGTATTGGTACGGGGTTTCAACAAAAATATTTTGGGTCAATATCTCTCGAAATTAAGGGTATTCTTTAATATCCCATGATCACATGTGCTATGTGAGAGGTTCACTAACTGAAGTCCCCGTGTGAGCAAGGTGATGATGAGAATCTGCATGGATATACTTGTCTATGTGTGTTTTCTTTCGATGCACCTGGTGTGCTAGTGATCCATCATCATTCTTGGTAATAAAGACGCCAACTAATCGGAGTTTACTATCCACTTCAGTTTCCATTGTGAATTTAATATGTTTTGACTAGTTGTTCATGTGTATGACGAAGTCGTTGAGCTTATATTTTCCATGGGGCCAAATGAAGTTTGTGTTGTCAACATACTGTCTCCATTGTTTTGGTTTGTAGGAGAAGGAGTTGATGGGATTTTCTTTGAAATGTTCCATGAAAATGTTTGCAACGACCGAGGAAAGTGGAGAGCCCATGGCCACACCGTGAGTTTGCTCATATATATCACCTCGAAAACTAAAGTAGGTAGAAGCTAGACACACCTTTACCAAGTTTGTTGTTTCCTTGTCTGTGAGTTCTTTTATTATGTTGATGACTTCATTGACTAGTATTTTAGTGTAAAGAGAGACCACATCAAAGCTTACCATGATATCGGATTCCCTCAAAATCATAGTCTTGATGTTCTGTATGAAGTGGGATGAGTCTTTAATGAACGATTAAGAGTGACAAACCAACGGTTTGAGTTTGTGTGCAACTAACCTAGCGAGCCCATAGGATGGTGAGCCGATAGTATTAAAAATTGGTCTCAACACACAACCATCTTTGTGTATTTTTCGGGAGACCATAGATGCGTGGTATGATAGGACTTTTAGGGATGATATTCTTTTTTATGATTTCATCCAGAGATGAGTCTTAGATAGCTTTGGTTAAATCCCTTGTCCATCTTTTTATAGCTACCACTTGAGAGGTGCTCAATCATCTTGGTATGGTAGTAATTAGCATTTAGGATGAAGGTAGCATTGCCCTTATCTTTTTTTAAGATCATGATATCCTTATTCATTTTTAGTTTGTTAAGAGTTAATGATTCCTCCTTGCTAATGTTAGTTCTAGGTTTCCTCACCTTTCTTAAGGAGAATGCGCAGTCTTGTCATATTAGCTTCCATTTCAATAATATTATTAATATTTCAATTTAAATCATTCTATATAAAATTTCATTTACATTTAATTTATTTAATTAAATCAAAATATGTTGTTGCATTTAAGGTATTCCATTTACTTCACATTTAAATTCAATTAAAAATATATGAAATTTAACTAATATTTTATAATTCCAATAATTTTAAAATATCACATTTACTATGTTTTTTTATGGATTTTAATAACTTTATTAGCTTCCATTTCAATAATATTGTTAATATTTAAATTTAAATCATTCAATATAAAATTTCATTTACATTCAATTTATTTAATTAAATCAAAATTTACCACCCTATATTTAAGTAACTACCCTTCCATTTAAATAATTTTACTAAATAACTACCTCTGCATTTAAATAAATTTAAATCATGCAATATAAAATTTCATTTATGTTTAATTTATTTAATTAAATCAAAATTTACCACCCTATATTTAAGCAACTACCTTTCCATTTAAATAATTTCACTAAATTACTACCTCTCCATTTAAATAAATTTAAATCATTCCATATAAAATTTTATTTACATAAAATTTATTTAATTAAATTAAAATTTACCACCCTATATTTAAATAACTACCCTTCCATTTAAATAATTTCACTAAACTAGAGGGATCAAGTTCTCTTGAGATGCAATCCGCGAGATGTAGAACAGTTGGTGGCGGGGTATGGTTAAGACACCCCCTAAGCTGGAAGGTCAGCGGTTCTAATCCCGTCGGATACCTAAAATCCAACCATGTTAAGGGTTGGTGCGGTCCAGGCCGGGGATCGCGTGATCCCCGGGTGATTTTGACGGCTTAGATGCCCCTCGTTCGTGGCCACTCAGCCAATGGCAACCCTGCTAGTCACGGGGGTTCCACCACTTTGCCAACAAAAAAAAAAAAGTTCTCTTGAGATGCAAACTCTTTTTAATTTACAAAAAATGTCTAATAAGTATTCCTAGTTGGAAATGGTCCGGGTGCTTAAGTAATTTCAAAATAAGGTAAATATCATTAAAAAAATGAGGTGAGTAACTTTAATAATTATTTAATCAAATAGATTTCCAAAAATTGTTTTACTTGTCTTTCTTTAAAACTAATAATGAATGTCAAGAGTAGTTAATGAGTAAACTAATCCATATAAATTTTTTAAATTTAGATTTCGAGAATAAATTGGAATTTGAAAATCATTTTAACATCAAATGAAGATTTTAAACATTTATTCAAATGTTTTTGAGAAATGACTTGTTTTTCTTTATAACCAAAAATGAACATTCACACGTTAGGGTTAACCTTGACTAGTGGTCTAAAGCACACGGTTTTAGTGGCGTGTGGTTTCCTACTAGTTGTACTTTGCCAAAGTGAGAAGGAGAGATGATCTTAGCCTTGGCCCACCAATAATAAATCTATTATTGAAGTTTGGTTTTTCCTTACCAGCTTTTATTAAATTTTATATGTTCTTGGTTTTATAATATCTTCTTATTAAAGTCAATTGAATTTACTACTTAGTTTGTAAGTCTTTCCCTATAGGTTGTATATTTATATGAGTTTAATATTTTTATTTTTTAAATTATAAGCCGACATGTTATAAGTTTTTTTTGTTTTACTTTTTATTATTATTATTTAAATGAACCAACATGTGTCATTACACACGGACACATCTCACCCAACCATTTGAGCTGTAGAAAGCACCTCTAGACTCAATAACTACCTCTGCATTTAAATAATTCCACTGTTGATACTATATATTTAATAGATTCTACTAACTTGAATTCAACCCACTAACTTGAATTTACTCCATTAACTTTTGACATGTAAACTTGAATTAAACTCATTAACTAACTTGAATTTATTCCACTAATTACTTCATCTGGTAATTGATTAACTTGAATTTAAAACCATTTCCAATAGCTTCTTCTAGTAGTTGATAAAGTCAACCTTGATAAGATAAATTAATATCTCGATAGCTTTATATACAGATTGATCCCACACAAATAATACAATAGCAGTGCACCTTATGCAGGGGTTGAAAAGAGAGCGTTGTGAGATGGAAGCAAAAGATCCTGCTCAACCAGTTGTTGATCTCACTGAAACTTCAAAGCACCTTATGCAAGGGCTGAAAAGAAAGTGTTGTGAGATGGACGTTGAAGATCCTGCTCAAAAAGCTATTGATCTCAATGAAACTTCTTCAGAGAACCTTATGCCAGGGCTCAAAAGAAAGTGTTGTGAAATGGACTCCATAGATCTTGCTCAACAAGTTAATGATTTCACTGAAACTCCAGCTGTGAAGACAATACAACAACAACAAGCTTTGTTGGAGGATTATGACCCTAAGCTCCTGCAGGAGACTATACAACATCTATGGGACGAATTTCAGCGGACGGTGGAAGATAAACCTATGCTGCCGGAGACTGTGAACCGCAGTGTGGAGACTCTGCCTGATATATGGGACAACTTTCTTGACAGTCTCGTTGATGGCCCTCTGCCACAGGAGAATCTGCAAGGGCCATGCGAAGATGGCCTTTTGCTGCCTGAGAACCAGGAAACAGTCCCAAACATAATGGAGGAAACAGTCCCATACATAATGGAGGAAACTCCTCTAGCATTGCCGGTAGCTAATACGAACATTAATGCTGAAAATCCAATGTTGTTGCACGAGAATGTCCAGATGAATGGCACTGAGAAATATTACCCAGAGATACGATTTCTATGTGTGGACTCTCCGCAGACAGATATTGTTGAAGATGGTCCTCTACGGGAAGATATTCAACTACTACTGACGAACCAGGAACCAGTTCCAGCTAAGATGGAAGAAGCAGCGCTATCATTTGCTGAAGCCGCTGAAAATCCATTGCTGTCGAAAGACAGTGTTCAAATGAATCTCGACGGTAATGTGGAATATGAGCCAGATCTGGAGCAGAAAATTTTACAAGATCTATCGGGCGACTCTCTGCAAACTGTGGAAGATGGTTCTATGTTGGTGGAGAATCTGCACGAGACTGTGCAAGATGAAGCTGCTCCAATCGAAGCCGAAAACAAGATGTTCTTCATTCTCGACGGCACTCATGTAGAACTGAGGAAGATGTGTCGATGATGGAAGATCTCCACTTCTCCCCATGACCGACCTTCAAGCTGATGCCGATGCATCGTATCTTTTTGAAATTAGACATTTAGGGTTAGTGAGGCTCACATTTTGGTTTCGTGATGCTCACATTTTCATTTAGGGTTCATGATTCTCAGTTTGTTTTTGGAGCTCGCTTTTTATTTTGGACTCTGAAATTTCTTTTTCATGATTCTAACTTTGTTTTTGGAGCTTTCTTTTTATTTAGGAGTGTGAAATTTCTATGAATTGAAAATTTTAATTGAAGAAAAGACGATTTTATTCCAATTTTTAGTACAATTTTTAATCATACCAAATCAAGGTGTTCAAATGAATTTAATCAATAATAATACTTTGTTGGATTTCTTAATGTTGTAATTAATCAAACGATTAATTGGGTATTAAAAATATTGCTTTATTGGATTTCCTTAATTTTATAATTTACACATAATGTTAATTAGAATTATGGAATGAATGCTTAATTGATTATCAAATCTTATTAATAGTGATTCACTCTGTTAAGTAATAGCACATTGTTATTCATAAAGTAGCTTTTATATTAAATAAATGTAAAACCATGGTTTACAAATTTGTAAAAATTCCATGCTTCGCCATTGCCTGATGTGTTTCACTCCGTTAAGTAATAGCACATTCTTAGACTTAAATAAATGTAAAATCGCGGTTTACAAAAACTCAATTCTTTCTTTAAAAAACTCCATTCTTCGCCATTGCCTACAAAATTGACTTGAGTTAAATGGAAAATAAGACTTAAATATTTATAGGTCAAACTTTGCCATCAAAATCATGTATATATAAGTGTTATTATATGAAGCATAATAAAAGGGACAACATGATCGACATTTCTCTGTGTACAGAAGTGTTAAGAAACAGGCAGATCTGTAGAGCTATAGATTTTATTCTCATCCTTAATTGCAGACTGTTTAAGTATTGTCTTAAGATTTATTGTCCTTAGTTGCAGAATATTGAAGCTTTGTTTAAATATTGCGAGAACCGACAGAGACATCAATATTCTCTTGGAAAATACAACATGAATACTAGTCTTGTATTCATCTAGAATCTCAGGTTTCCTTACAAATTAGAAAAAGGAAATTAGAAAATATGAGTTATCACGACCTTTACCCTGAAATATGAGTTAGATCTGAAATATGTGAAATGATTCTGGGCTTTTATCCCCACCGAGGACTAGCCTTTAAACATAAACTATGTGTCACTTATAAACTTAAGTGTCATCCTAGTGAAATTCATAGTTCATTTTCACTGTTAATTTCTTATAGCATCAAGATGACACTCGTCATCAACTCATCACTACCTAGCCATTCAACTTCTCTCCGTAGTGGATTTCATGCCCCTATAGTTTTAGTCGCATCAAGTATTGCGTCTCCTAAGTCTACAATTCAGAATACAACTTAAGAATTCATACTTACAGAGTTTTACCTATGGAGCCACTTCCTTGAGCTCCTTTCCACATGAGTTGGCACACACTTTCAGTTACAAGTATAGGATTAAGAAGTGGGATATTACATACAAACTATTAGAGCCATTATACCCGCTTAAATCCAATTTTTTTGTTCATTCTTTCTTCTTTATTCCCCCTTATGAAATGTAATGAGACATTCAATGGTAAGTTCCCATAGATACGGAATCTTGTATAGCCTTAAAGGTATTCGTACATAGTCCAAGTGATTACGTACAAAACATCAGCTTCCCATCTCTCTTTCCATAACCTTTACCATGTTGTCCTTTAAGTCAATCTCAATTAGGGCATGATTCGCTAAGTGTGAGGTATACAATTTAATATGCTTATCATATTCTAAATAAGTTCCTATGTTATTCCCAATATCCCTAAATACTTCCATGATTTGAAATTTTGGACAATTTTGTGTCGCATGGCCTTAGACATCGCATAAAGCACATGTAAGAGGAGGACATTGTTTTGTCGGGGCTTTAGGTTCCTTTCCCCTATTCTTCATGGAAGGAGGGGAGAAAAAATAGCGATAGGAGAAGTCAGTTGCATACTAGGATGGGGGTATGATGATGTCTCAATAGGTTGGATCCGTGTCAACATGATATGTGGTGTTGGGGGAGGGGTGGAGAGATCCAGGTACCACACACAAGTACCCAAAGTGAAGCACAGAAGGTTGAGAGTAGCCATAACTGGATTACTGACCATGCAGGAAGGTGGAAAGAGGAAGGGGATCATGTGTATGGGAAAGGAAACCCAATAATTCCTCGAGGTCTGCGGTTTGGGTTTGGATTGAGGTTACGAGAAGGTCGAAATGTTACCATATGTGATAATTCACAAATCCTTTATGTTATTCAACGAAGGAGGGGGTGGTAAGGACAAACAAGTGGTTGTCAAAGGAGCATTGGTAAAGAGGCCCCGACCAATGACAAACAGGGAAGGGATAGATATGTTGTTGATGTTAGCGTCGATCGTAGGGAGGAAATGGTCCAGAGTGGATGGTCCTTTACGATCCTAATACATAAGTTGATTAATGGTCCCAATATTCCCATCACAGGGGAACATCAAGAGTCAAAATATGGTAGAAGCAATGGCTCACATTGCATACATATAACTACGTCCAAGGAAGAGGTTGTAATCAAGTTGGGGGTTAACAACCTCAATTTTAATAAAAACGATTTTTCTGGCCAACTGAATGTGGACATTCGTGAGAACACCTTATGGTTGAGCAACGTGACCATTGTAATCTTAAATGGAAGTGGTGGAAAATTGAAAGGTTGGGGATCAAAGCTTCTTCCAAACAAAGGTTGACATAACACAAGTTGATGTTCCTTCATCGAACATGCATCGATGATTGACCAAATTTCAAATACTGACCAAAACTTGGAAGGCGAGGGATGATGGCATCTGAGTTTCTCCTTGATCCAAGTCGAAATTGATCAACATGGAACGAGAGGGATCGACGATGCCTAATATGGATAAAAAAGCTTTGTGTTGTGAAGGACAATTTTGGAAGACTTCCAAAGTGGACATGGAACATGGATACTAGGCCTATTTGTCGACTATAATATAATTAAGTGCGGCTCTAGCAGTGGGGGAGTTTACAATGCAACGCAAAGGGAATCGCGAGAATTTGGCAGTTCTATCTATGCGAGGTCTTGGCAAATGTAAGAAGATATCGAGAGAGATAGAAGTAGATTCCATGGATGGATTAACAGTTTCTATTGTGGAGCCATATTTGTTTCCTTGAGTCTATAAGTTGACAACAAACGATAATGTCATTAGGTGATGGACACTAGGATCAATGGGTGGACCCATAGGAATTGGTGCTATATTTTGTGGTACCAAGGGTTTGGTTGCAACCATTCCTTCTTTGAGTAAGGGGTCCTGCAGCACCATAGGTGGAGGAACCTGGGGTGCTGGGTATGCCTTTGTCAGAGTGACAACATTAGAGTCATGGTGATTTTTGTCTTGGAACAAGTGGGAGACACAATTCATATGGGGGAACTAATGTGTATAATGGTCGTAAGTGTCATAAATGGTGCATGTATGGTTAGTTTGCAATTGAGGGTTCCTCCCAGGTTTAGGTGGACATTGGCGGTCATGTGCAGGGGTATTTTCTGCATTGTTATTTTGAGGGTTGGGTTGCTGGCCACCTCCTTGAGGTTGGTTTTTTCCCTGGTTCCTACCTATGTGTCATCTTCGTTGTGGTTGTTGGTTATTGGGGGCAGTTTAATTATGGAGGTTCTACTAAGTGTATCCATGTCCTTGTGGAACAAGAGCAATCAGGGTCAGAGCAAGTGTAGGTTGCACAAGTGGTGGGTAATAGGTAGGAGTAGTTGTAGTGGCTGCAAATCCTACCGTCTAGCCATTACATGTAGGTTCAAAGTAGTTTGTTCCATGAACTTGAGGAAGTCATGTGGGAGACACATATGAAGTTGTGGCTCTCGACTGAGCCACTATGCATGAAAAATAATCAGCGTAAGCTAGTTGGGAAACACTAGGGGTGGTACCGGAATAAGGTGGCATCGAAGGAGAGGTCATGTATAGTTGAGGATGCTGAGTAATAGATCCAACAAATACATCAACAACATGGGATTCCCTCGGTGTATCTCGACATGAGGAGCCAGCACATGGAGCATCGGGTATAATGGTATACAAATAACCCGATTGGGCATATATAAGATCAAATTGTTGTGCCTTAAGGATGGCTTCCTTCTCAGTATTTGGGCGCTCATATGCAACGTCCTTAGCAATGGGGGGAGTAAGGTTTTAAGAAACCAAACCAGAAAATTCTATCATTCAACTGTATTTTACACAAACTATGAAAACGACACCACTCATGGATATGATCTGTGATATGGGTAGTAGTGTTTTGTCGACAAGATAATAGGATTTCCTTTCCCTCATCAGAACAAATAGGTAACTAGAAGTACTAAAGGAACATTGATGCTAACAAGTAAAATTATGGCTAAGTGGCATGGGGCAATCTGATGTACCATTTGGTTGCAACACTTATGAGTGCGATCTATAATAGCCACAATCGGATAGAGTTGTCCACTATGTTATTAGATGAACACCATAAGTGGAATGACATAATGTTCTTTTGAGGGTATTCTCTTTCCTTTCCCTAAAAATTAGGGATTTCTGATGTGATTTTGATAGGCATGGGAGGCCACAACAGGTCACGACCAATGGGTTCATTCTTCAAGCATGTCAAATCAGGCAAGTTGAGTCTAGCCATAAATGGCATACTAGGACCTAAACTAGATCGAGGAGGGCCAACAATGATGTTGGGACTGGCACGCATGTAGTTACCGCGTGCAAATGAGGGTTGGTACGGATGACTTCTGATAGTAGGAGTAGTCACTAGAAAGGTGTGAATATCTGGAGTGGTGGTAGAAGGGCCAATGCCCCCATGCTTTAAAGGAAGGTACAGTATGAACCATGGTGGTTGCACTAGGGACGCCACTAGTGGGTAGCATACCAGCAGCATTATGTGCAGTGGAGAGGGGCCCACTAAGACTAGAACCTATGGGTCCATAAAATGGGATACCCGATATGAGGGGTGGAGTGGTTAGAAGTCCACTATCAACCATCCCCAGGTGCACCAGTCATGAGGCTATATGGGGTTGTGAACAAGGTAGGCTCAGATCGATAGGAATCCATATCATGCTCAGATGTAGTGTTAGGCTATGAAGGTGGTGAATGACATCGGATATGCATCCCATGGTGATGATTCAAGGAATCGAGCTAAGGGGTGTTCCTTCTAAGTATATGCAAGTATCATGTTGGCGCAATGATGACATGATGGTGTTTTATGTAATGAATGGAGGCACAAGAGTGTCAAACACATGCTCGAAAATTCAACTACCACTGAGTGTGAAGAACGAGAGCAAAAAAATGGTGGCTCACAAGCCAAAAGGAAAGCTCTAAAACCAAACTGCAACAATGTGTTACAGCAGAAGATTCTACAACAAAGTTGCTAGAAAGCCAACAAGCAACACTACCTATAAAGAAAAGGGCGTACTACCCTCACGGGGGATTCACCTTGTTGAGCAAAATCTTATCACGTTCATTCATAAAGGGGGTTTTTAAATTATGAAAAATAAGCTCAATATATTGTAGGTATTGGGGGGCGGGGAATAGGGTTTGTGGGTTTATAGGTATTGGGGGGTATAAAAATGGGTTTCTACTAAAAATAGGGAATATATTGTAAAAAGAATGGTTTTTTATTTGGAAATATGTATTGGGACGGGGGCTCAGCAAAAGGATTTTTTAAAGTATTTATCAATATCTAGTGAAATTAGGTGTATTCTTTAATATCCCATGAATAAAAGAGCCGTGACATGGTTTCACTAAGTGAATACCCCATGCATTTTGTTAATCCTTTTAATATTGTACTTTGTTAAAATGATTATATATTTTGATAATAAAGTAGTGAATAATGAACGTTGAACAATGCATTGTTAATTTTTTTTAATTATTTTAGCTTTTTCATTCCTTAATAGGATTGAATCAAACTCTCGGGGTTGGGAAAATCATAATGACTTTGTCATTCCTTAATAGGATTTATGATTCATGATTTTAGGATTAAATCATAAATCATATATAGAACAAATGATTTAATTTGGATAACTCTGATTGGAAAAATCAACCAAACATATATTTGGCCAAATTTTGCAAAGCTCAACTAAAAATATATTTGTAGCAATGGCCAGATCATGTCAAGGTAATGTAACATTTGCAAAACGACATCATGATTATTTTATTTTATTTTATTAGTTTTATTATTTAATTCAATAAACTGGTTAGATCTGAAATATGTGAAATGATCCTCGGCTTTTACCCGAGTTTTTGCAGGTCACGACTTGATTCTATTTTTTCTTTTTTAAAATACATTGCATGCAAATTTAATTTAAGGGGGCTCTACCCAAGCCTTATTGCTCACAACTTGACCTTAAATTTAAATAAATTACCCAGCCACTACACAAATTAAATTTAATCTTCTTGGTTTGGTATGGGCAATGCCCAGCCATAACATATATTTTCTTAGTTTGGCAATGCCGGACCATAACATAATTTAAACATTAGCTGTAACATAGCCAACGTTTTTTTTAAATTGCAGGCAGTTGAAACATAGTCAACGTTGTTTTTAATATTTTAATTCAAATAGTTCAAACCATATTAAATAATTAAATTGCATGCTAATCTTGCATTTTCAAGGCCACTAGGGTGTGAAAAACGGAAGCTCACGATCTTGCATTTTCAAGGCCACTAGGGTGTGAAAAACCTTCATCGATTTTTTCTCAAATGTCTTTGTTCATTGTGACTTAGCAGGGGCCAGCTTTGTCACAACAGGCCAAATGAGCAACCCTGCCTCCTACCGGTTTTGAACCTGTGACATCGAGAGAGATAATACATGTTCTTAACCATTAGGCCCACTCAGATGCTCCTTCTAAGTCCATTGTTATCTCCCTTAATGACCTAAATCTAGGCTCTTCTCCAAAGAACCATGTTTTTTTTGTCATTTAAAAGATATTTTTTATTTTTTTTAACTTTTGTTATGTAATGATCCATTATTAAATAAAAAGATATTTTATTTTCAATTTTAGCTAACTGTATTTAGTTAGCTTAATTTATCCACGACTAACTTAAGATTGAACTTAACTTTTGCTAACTCTAACCAATGGTTATTTGTCATCAACTATTGGTTATCCATGCATCAACTACTAGTTATTCTTTATTTTTTTCTCAATAAATAGTTTCTTTTTGTTTAACTTAACTTGGCTAAACTAGCTAATTAGTTGATTTAGCCAATCTTCAACAAATAAACCTTAAGATAACTTATCTTCACTCTAGTTGACTTAACTAGTTAGCTTAATCTAACTTATCTAGTCTTCACTAATTAACTTGATGTATCCAAAATAGCTTAACAAAATTTAATTTATCTTAACTTTAGATCACTTACTTAGCCAATTTAACTAATTGACTTAATTAGTATTTTCTTGGCATCCTCTCTCGAGACCAAGATATTAATGATATCTAGTCTAACTTCTTTATTTTATTTATTATCTCTTGGTGATAATTAGCCTCATTTTAATCGTTATGTCATAGGTATTTTTTAGATCCTCGTGGTGGCTTGTAGTTTCTTCGGCGTCCCTACTGAGGACTAGCCTTTAAACATAAAATATGTGTCACTTATAAACTTAAGTGTCATCCCAGTGAACTTCATAGTTCATTTTCATTGTTAATTTCCTATAGCAGTAAGATGATGCTCATCATGAACTCATCTCTACCTAGCCATTTAGCTTCTTCCCCTAGTGGATTCCATGCCCCTATCGTTTTAGTCACGTCAATTCTTGAGTCTCCTAAGTCTACAATTTAGAATACAACTTAGGAATTCATAATTACAAAGTTTTACCTATGGAGCCACTATCTTGAACTCCTTTCCACATGAGTTGGCACACACTTTTAGTTGCAAGTATAGGATATAAGAAGTGGGATATTACATACAAACTGTTTGAGCCATTATACCCCCTTAAATCCAATTTTTTGTTCATTGTTTCTTCTTCATTCCCCCCTTATGAAATGTAATGCGACATTTTGAATGGATAAATTCCCATAGATATGGAATCTTGTACAGCCTCAAAGGTATTCGTACATAGTCCTAGTGATTATGTACAAAACATCAGCTTCCTATCTTTGTTTACATAACCTTTACCACATTGTCCTTTAAGTCAATCTCAATTAGGTTATGAACCACTAAGTGTGAGGTATACAATTTAATATGCTTATCATATTCTAAAAAATTCGTTATGTTATTCCCAATATCCCTAAATATTTCCATAGTGTGGAGGTCTAACACTAAACCAACAAGTTTTATGAACATAGGATGCATGGTTTTTTCTTTGCGTTGGGATAAAAACTAGGCATCCATTTGCCGAGGTTAAAATTAGGTTACATTAATCTAGATTTATGTTTGTAATGGAATCATTCTTGCATAGTATTTTTACATTTTTTATTTTCAAGAGATGTCATTATAGCATGAATATGTTTCTAACGACTTTATTTTTTATTTTTTTATTGCATTGGTGAGCATGGATGTGCACATAGAGATAGAAAGAAAAATAAAGAGGTTGAAAGACATTTTCGTCTAAAGTATTATTGTTGATGATAATATTGTTTCCTTACATCTAATTTGGATGCGATGATAGAGACTTTTAGTAGGTCAAATGGTGTGCTTGAGGACATTGCTACATATAGAGAGAGAACAAGGATAGAATATGCCGATGGACTTAGCTACAAGGAAGTCAAGAAATTGAAGATAACAAAACAACACATCTTTTCCCTTTTTAGAGAGCCATAGAAAAATCAAATCCTATACTTAGAAAAAAAATCATATTTCTATCGAGTGGTGTACATATCAACCATTCATAGATAATTGGATTGACAGATGGTACATGGCGTTTGATGTACCACCACACAACAACTGAGAAATGTTGTTATATTTTCTTAGAAAGATGTAAGTGGATTTTTTTTTAGGGAAGCATGTCATCTATTTATATATGTTGGAGTACTAGGGAATTAGGATGGGGATGCCTCAATAATGTCCCAGTATGAGGAACACTAATCCCTACCATCTAGTACCTGCACCTCGCAGGAGGGTACCCAGGAAAGACATGCCTCCTGCACATCAACTGGTTCCACATACATAGGAGTCATTCCTACAATTGGCACAACCATTTTTTTTCCATAGCACCTATATTTGGGATGCATACTAGGAAAGGCCATTAGAGCCACCATCTATTGGAGGGGAAAGGACACCACCTCCCAGTGGGGTAGAGCCACCAATTTCTAGTGGCCAAGGGGAATCTAGTGGTGGGACTATACCTCCCTATCATTAGCCCAGTTAAGAGCCCCACCCATGTCCCTATCGCCAATGCAGCCCATAAATCCCAAGGAACATGAAAATGTATGGGTCCCCAAAATAGACTCACTAATGTGCTAGAGTCGGGTGAAAACCGATGTCTTCGACAAAATAATGAAGTAACCAATGCCCTGTAAAAATTTAAATGGTTCGATGATGGAGTTGAAGTCAAGCACATGAGACACAACCAGTCCAAAAGAAACTAAAGACTACTTTCAAGTGGTCTAAGGAACTCATGAATGAGGTGGATGAAACCAGGATACAGGTACCTCTCAGTCTATCCTCTAGAATAGATGTGTTGACATTAACAGAGGGAGACCTACATATACCAAGGAAATGATGTTTCCTTGATAGAAGCGCAAGGGGGGAAACCATAGATATGGAACAATAAGGGGACTCAAACACTGAATGGGGAACTAGGATAGGAAAGTATGGGGGACTCAAACTTCCGTTGTTTAGACTATGAAGGAAGGGATGACCTGGAAGAAAATGACACTGACTCATGAGGAGGGAATCATAGCTATGAAACTGGGGAGATGAGTACAATGGGAGATACTTGTGGAAGTAATTGGATTAGTGATATCCAGGGGATCCAAGGGAGACTTGTCGTAGAGTACTCTGAACAAACACAACCCAATGGGGGGAAGTTGTCATAATGGAAGACTATATATAATATGCGTGGATGCCTAAGGGCACTGTTTGGGCCTTCTTCATAGTTTAAGGAGCTCGAATAAGGGATAGAAGTATGCTCAATATGATACTATTTCATGGATTTTTGTCGAGCCCAAGATGGTAAATGCTCAATGGTGTTTTCATGTTAGAGAGTATAAAAACTGGAAGAAGACTCCAGTGGGGTCTCTTTTCGTATAATAGCCTCCTAAGTCTGAAAAGGGATTAAAGTGTACAAAAGAGATATCTCCTAGTCGAAAGAGGTAGAGAGAATTATTTTCTGTCGGTATTCCAACCATGCCAAAAAAGGTTATTCCTATACTGATTGGATATTCATTCATATACTTTTATGAGCATAAACGAAACCAAGTTTGTTCGAAGATATTTTATTTATGAGAGGGTTGGAAAAGAGCTTAAATACAACCCATAAGCGATCCTTTTTGTAAGTTACAATGGCAATTTCCGATAAAGAATAAAAGCATATAGAGGGAAATGTTCCTAGCTAGAAGGTACTAGGGTGGTCATTTTCTTTAAATAGTCTATGTGTTCTGAAAAAAAGGAGATAAACAAAGCCACATATATGCCCTTTCAAAGAATTTAACGAGCATGAAAGGAAGCAAGAGTGGTCAACAATCTTTTCATTCTTTTAGGAGTCATAAAATACCTTAACTTAAACTCCATAATGGTAAATCAATCAAGGAGGAACTATTCAATGCACCAAAAGTGGTTATGTTGTGAACATGGCTAAGGTGGAGAAAAAAAATAGTGGGACACTGGTGGAACCTCCTTGCGTGACAGTGAATGGCGGTAAAATAAGGCCAAACTTGTAGTATGGAAGGAGCAGGTGGTTAGTGAACATGCCATTACATATAAGGTCTGATTTGTGTGGTGGCATGCAAATCCAGGTGCCACTGGGAAATGGCCCAAAAAATCATAGGCATAGAACGAGATGTGGGTCTCAAGAGTAGACATATGAAGGAAAATCAAACCCAACGGTGTGAACGACATGAAAAAAGGGCGTCGGATGACTCTGTTGTATACAAAAGAAAGATTTGACCAAATGGAGGCCTATAAACAAGGGGACCACATGACACATGTCATTTTCACCATGCAGTGTTGAGTTGAAGTGGAGGGCCCTAGAGCACAACCACTGATTTATTCTGATTGGATTAGTGGTTTTTCGATCTGTGAGTTGCAGGTAAGATATCTCACCAAGCTCGTTAATTTCAGTGGTGTAGTTTTGATTTTTTCTCATTCTCGGGACCTCAAGTGAGCCCGAAGGGTTCACGAGGATGGGTCACAATTTCCCATGGAAAAGGAAAGACATAAGTCACACACCTATCAGGAAGACATGAACAACCTCGGTCACTCCTTCCGGGGAGACAAGCACAAGCTTGGTCGCAGTCACACCTGTTCAGGAGTCAAGCATGACCTAGGTCACACCTTTCAAGTGTTTTTGCATGCCTAAGTCGCACAAAAAGGCCTGATAGGCATGACCTACCACAAAATGGAATATTTTCCACAATTGGGTCTGACAAGGATTTTTTGGATGTGCATTATGCCTTGAGTCGGATGGCTAGAGAAAGACATCGGGGACCTCAGAGATGCGGTAGAGGAATATGGAGTGATGTAGGATACGCTCGCCCTATGAGGGATACTAAAGCTCTTCAAGATACCCCTTATGTGTTTAGAAAAGTTGTTGTTGAACACACTAGTGAGTTTTTGGGATAAACACTCAGAGTGCTTCATCATACAAGGTGAGCGACTGGAGATCACCCTCTAAGAAATGTACTTTCTGACTGACCTCCCACTGTTGGGAATGATTGGTAATATAATGTTGAAGCTCCCGACGGGGGTGTTGATGGATGACCTGTGCGCTAGGAATTATTATGCCTTAGCATATGTGCATGTGTCATACATATTGGTGTGCGACACTGAGATTATAGAGACTCAGGTTGTCGTAGTGATGGTGTTTTCGATACTGGGATTGAAAGGTCCACACAAGATCTCGGGTGACCATCTACTAATGATCGAAAGTGTGTTAAGGGGTACCTTCTATGGGTGGGCCCATATGTACTTGATAACAATTCAGCGTCGATTGAAGTAGGCCAGTTTGGTCAATGAGGATTTATGTTTTCACTCCTTTTTGTGCCCATTAGTCTTTGAGTGAATACCAACATTGTGACCGCATCTAAAGGTGCGTGACGGGGCACCTCACGAGCCATGCATGAGGCAATGGTGCCAGATGATTATTAGGGAGGGAGGCTGCCTTGTGGGACGTTTCTTCACCCAAGATATTTTTCACAATGGTGACAGCTTCTTATCCTCATATAGGACTATCCATATGCGGGGATGGACTACGAGGGAGATCTTGAGATGCCTCAACCTCCAAGACAAATTTGGGGACTTGATGGTACATATACATGACTCTATATGGTTTCAATCATATATAGTTTACTAGCATAGTGGTAGCTAGATCATACGTGTGATAGATACTGATGGCATACTGTGTCTACTTCAAACGTGGGACCACACCCTCTAGCAGGCCACCAGCGGTGCAGGAGTAGGGTGGAGGGGTTAGATCCTCCCGCTCACATGAAGACAAGGTGAAATATTGCTACATTAGACTCTCTGTGGCTGGACATGGAGAGTCTATTAGATTGGGTCACCAACGATGGGTGGCAATACCTAGATGACGATATGATTTTCATGTGCTACAAAGATTCTCCCGATTGGATCTCTCCGATGAGTAGGAACATGGTTGTTGTTGAGTATGTCAAAGCAGTGACACAGGAGGACATGGTGATGGAGGAGGAGAGCTCGGATGAGGAGGACACTGAGAATGACATTGAATCAGAGGAGGATGACTTGGACTAGTAGCTTGTGATGCTTCCCCCAATGCGTTTGAGCATGGATATTTTTGTATGATACATATCATCACGAGAGAAATCCTGTGAAGATTCTCATTTTGTATTGAACATGATTATGGTATATATGCACATGGATGCACCTTTTTGTATTTTTTATGGGTTTTTATGAGTCTCTTGTTTATGATTATGAGTATGCTTATATGATGTACATGACATATGTATGCATGACTATATGATGATTCCTGATGCAGTTTATTTCCTATATGCAATGATTGATTTGCCACTCTAGAACATCATTAGCCATTTGTTTTGCTACACTATTGAGACTTTTGGGAACATTCATGAATGAAATGAATTCAAAATTTCTAACCAAGTGTATAGTACATAGGAATTTTGTAAAGAGGCAGGGATCATGTACCCGATAGAAGTTATTAAACTAGGTGACAAGCAGTAGGGACTCTAGGAATACCTTCAGGAGACAAATACCCAAGTGAAGGGAAATGACTAGGAGACTAGAAACACCATCGTACTCATCCTCGCTGTTGGCAGAAATACCACGACACATTTGGTTGATACGGATCGTCATGTGATGGGGAATAAATGACCCATGCAGCTGAGGCGAGATTAGGAGACCATCTACTTTTGCCGTCTATGAAACCAACATAGCAAGGCAAGGTAGGCTCCATCTGGAGAAACCATGGAAACAAACTATGAGACCCGTGGTAAAAAAAAATGTGAAAAAGAAAGAAAAACTATGATAAAAGGTATGGAGTGTGGTAAACTTTAGGCATAGAACCTATTAAGGTCGAGCCTATTTCGGGGATTCTTCAAGAGGAGACTGTAGAATTAAGCAAGGAGGTATGCCCCATTTCTGAAACATCGATGAATGACATAAGGGCCATACCACATGGATTCAAACTTCAATTTTCTTTTCTTATTGTGGCCTTCGTCATAGATGAGGACAAGGCCCCCCTCATTGAGGGTGCATGCACATGGGAGTCATAACAAGACTTCAACTGGGTCTTATCTGCTTTGATCATTTGGAGGGTGACACAACGGTCCTCATCAGTTTATTCAAGCATAAGAAGTAATTTTTCCAACGATGAAGTAGGGTCAGATAGATTCTTGATGACAAGAGGGAGTGATCGAATATGAAATTCGATGGGAAGAACCGATTCCACGCCATGGACTAAGTGAAATGGGGTAAAATCAGTGGTGGTTTCTAGCATCTCTCCATCATCATGAAAGTGGCATTGGGATAGATTAGGAGGATCTTCCATGGTCGATGAAGGGGGTGGATGAGTGGAAGTGGATATCATATAAATGGTGTTATTGGAGTCTGAGGAAGAGGTTGGGGGGTGGATCCCCTCAAGTTCGGTAATGTCAGACTCATGGGAGTTCTTGCAAAGGTCACTAAGGAGGGACCAGTACTTGGGAAAGTTTAGGAAAGGAGGGACCAGTACAAAATGCACATGGGTGGTTGGTTCGTAGCAAATTATTTTTAACCGTAGGTATTTTTGGTATGTTGACAAGTGGAGTGTCATTGGTCTCAACTACTGTGCACATATTGGTACGAAGGATTGGAAATTTTGGAAAATTTTGTGTCACATGGCCTTGGACATCGCATAAATCACATGTAGGAGGAGAACATGGTTTTTTCAGGGCTTTAGGTTCTGTTCCCCGAGTCTTCATGGGAGGAGGGGAGAAAAAGTAGTGGTAGGAGCATTCGGTTGCATACTGGCTGGGGGGTCTGACGCCGTCTCAATAGGTTCGATCGGTGTCAACACGATATGTGGTGTCGGGGAAGGGGTGGAGAGATCCAGGTACCACACACAGATACCCAAAGTGAAGCACAAAATTTTGAGAGTAGCCATGACTAGTTTACTGACCATGCAGGAAGGTGGAAAGAGGAAGGGGATCATGTGTACAAGGAAGGAACCCCAATAATTCCCCAAGGTCTGAGGTTTGGGTTGCAAGTGAGGTTACGAGGAGGTCAGAATTTTACCATATGTGATAATGCACAAATCCTTTATGTCAATCAACAAAGGAGGGGGTGGTAAGGACAAACAGTTGTTTTTCAAAGGAGCATTGGTAAAGAGGCCCTGACCAACAACAAATAGGGAAGGGATGGATATTATGTTGATGTCAGTGTCAATAGTAGGGAGGAAATGCTCCAGAGTGGTTGGTCCTTTACAATCCTAATATGTAAGTTGGTTAATGGTCACCGTATTCCCATCACGGGGGAACATCAAGAGTCAAAATATGGTAGAAGCAATGGCTCACATTGCATACATATAACTACGTCCAAGGAACAGGTTGTAATAAAGTTGGGTGTTGACAACCTCAATTTTAATAAACACATTTTTTCTAGCCAAATGAACGTGGACATTGGTGAGAATGCCTTTTGGTTGAGTACTGTGACCATTGTAAAGTTGAATGGAAGTGATGGAAAATTGAAAGGTTGGGGCTCGAGGCTTCTTCCAAACAAAGGATTACATAACACAAGTTGATGTGACCTCTTCGAACATGCATCAATGAATGACCAAATTTCGAATAGTGACTGGAACTTGGAAGGCAATGGATGATCGCATCTAAGGTTCTCCTTGATCCAAGTCGAAAGTGATCAACATGGAATCAGAGGGATCGACGACACCTAATACAGATAACAAAGATTTGCATTATGAAGGACAAGTTTGGAAGACTTCCAAAGCAGACATGGAAGAGGTATACTGGGCCAATTTGTCAACTATAATATAATTAAGTGCGGCTCTAGCATTGGGAGTGTTCACAATGCAACCCAAAGGGAACCATGGGAATTTGGAAGTTCTATCTGTGGGAGGTATCGTCAAATATAAGGACATATCAAGAGAGATAGAGGTAGATTCCATGGATGGATTAATGGTTTCTGTGGTGGATCCATATTGGTTTCATCGAGTCTATAAGTTGACAAAAAATGATAATTTCATCAAGTGATGGACATGAGGATCAATGGGTGGACCCATAGGAATTGGTGTGGTGTATTGTGGTACCAAGGGTTTGGTTGCAACCATTTCTTATTTGAGTAAGGGGTTCTGAAGCACCATAGGTGGAGGAACCTAGGGTGCTGGGTATGCCTGTGTTAGAGTGACTACATTAGAGTTACGCTGATTGTCATCTTGTGACAAGTGGGAGACACAATTCATATGGGGGAACTAATGTGTATAATGGTCATAAGTGTCATAAATGGTGCATGGATGGTTAGTATGCAATTGAGGGTTCCTCACAGGTTTAGATGGACGTTGGGGGTCATGTGCAGGGTGGTTTTCTCCATTTTTATTCTGAGGGTAGGGTTGTTGGCCACCTCCTTGAGGTTGGTTTTTTCCTTGGTTCCTACCTATATATCATCTTCACTTCCCTTGTTGGTTATCAGGTGCAGGTTAATTATGGAGGTTTTGCTGAGCGTATCCATGTCCTTGAGGAACAAGAGCAGGGTCAGAGCAAGTGTAGGTTACAAAAATGGTGGGTAATATGTAGGAGTATCTGTATTAGCTGCAAATCCTACCGTCTAGCCATTACATGTAGGTTCCAAGTAGTTTGGTCCATGAACTTTTGGAACTGGTGCAGGAGACACATATGAAGGTGTTGCTCCGAGCTGAGCCGCTGTGCATGAGAAATAAGGGGCATAATCTAGTTGGGAAACACTAGGGGTGGTACCATAATAATATGGAATCAAAGGAGAGGTCATGTATAGGTGAGGATGTTAATTAATACAGCCAACAAATTCATCAGCAGCATGCGATGCCCCCATTGTATCTCGACATGAGGAGCCAACACATGAAGCATCGGGTATAATGGTATACAGATAACTTGATTGGGCATAAATAAGATCAAATTGTTGTGCCTTAAGGATGGCTTCCTTCTTAGTCTTTGGGTGCTCAGATGCAACATTCTTGGCAATGGGAGGAGTAAGGTTTTGACAAACCAAAGCAGGAAAATTCTAACATCTAATTTTATTTTACACAAGCTATGAAAACGAAACCACTCATGAATATGATCTATGATATGGGTAGTAGTGTTCTATCGACAAGATAATAGGATTTCCTTTTCCTCGTCATAACAAATGGGTAACTGGAAGTACTAAAGGAACATCGATGCTAACAAGTAAAAGTGTGGATAAGTGGCATGGGGCAGTCTGATGTACCATTTGGTTGCAACACTTGTGCGTGTGCTCTAGCATAGCCGCAATTGGATAGAATTGTCCACTATGTTATTAGATGAACACCATAAGTTGAATGACATAATGTGGTTTTGAGGGTGTTCTCTTTCCTTTCCCTCAAAATTAGGGATTTCTGATGTGAGTTTGATAGGCATGGGAGGCCGCAACGGGTCATGACCGATGGGTTCATTTTTCAATCATGTCAAATCAGGTGGGCTGAGACTAGCCATAAATGGACGACTAGGACCTGGACCAAATTAAGGAGGGCCAACAACGATGCTGGGACTAGCGGGTGTGTAGTTACCGTGTGCAAATGGGGGTTGGTACGGATGACTTCTGATAGTAGAAGGTAGTCACTGGAAAGGTGTGAATATTTGGAATGGTGGTAGAAGGGTCAATGCCCCCATGATTTAAAGGAATGTATAGTATGAACCATGGTTGTTGCATTAGGGACACCACGAGTGGGTAGCGTACTAGAAGCGGTGTGTGTGGTGGAGAGGGGGCCACTAAGACCAAGACCTATGGGTACAACAAATGGGATACCTGATATGATGAGTGGAGTGGTCATAGTTCCACTATCAACCATACCCCCTTGAAATGGGTTACAAGGTGCACTAGTCATGGGGATAGATTGGATTGTGAACAAGGTAGGCTCGGATTAATAGGAATCCATATCATACTCAGATGCAGTGTATGGCTATCAAGGTGATGAACGACGTCAGATATGCATCCGACGGTAATAGTTCAAGGAACCTAACTAAGGGGTTTTCCCCCTAAGTCTATGCAACTATCATGGTGGAGCAATGATGATATGATGGTGTGTTATGCAATGAATGGAGGCACAAGAGTGTCGAACACATGCTAAAAAATCCAACTACCACTGATTTTGAAGAACGAGAGCAGAAAAATGGTGGCTCACAGGCCAAAAGGAAAGCTCTAAAATCAAACTGCAACATTGTGTTGCAACAGGAGATTCTACATTAAAGTGGCCAGAAAGCCAACAAGCAACACTACCTATAAAGAAAATGGTGAACTAACCTCATGGGGGATTCACCGTGTTGAGCAATATCTTATCACGTTCATTCATAAGGGGGGTTTTTAAATTGTGAAAAATAAGGTCAATATATTGTAGGTATTGGGGGGCCATGGAATAGGGTATGGGGGTTTAAAGGTATTGGGGGGTATAAAAAGGGGTTTCTACTAAAAATACCTAATATATTGTAAAAACAAGGGTTTTTTATTTGGAAATATGTATTGGGATGGGGGATTAACAAAATGATTTTTTTAAGTAATTATCAATATCTAGTGAAATTAGTTGTATTCTTTAATATCCCGTGAACAAAGGCGCTATGACATGGTTTCACTAAGTTAATATCCCATGTATTTTGTTAATCTGTTTAATGTTGTACTTTGTTAAAATGATTATATATTTTTATAATAAAAGTAGTGAATAATGAACGTTGAACAATGCATTGTTGATTTTTTCTAATTATTTTAGTTTTTCCATTCCTTAATAGGATTGAATCAAACTCTCGGGGATGGGAAAATCATAATGACTTTGTCATTCCTTAATAGGATTTATGATTTATGATTTTAGGATTAAATCTTAAATTATATATAGAACACATGATTTAAGTTGGAAAACTCTAATTGGAAAAATCAACCAAATATATCTTTGGCCAAATTTTGCAAAGCTCAACTAAAAATATGTTTGTAGTAATGGCCAAATCATGTCAAACCCACCAAGTGATCCTTCACCACTCAGCTCCACACTTTATTACAATGGACTATATCAATCCATTATATATGCTTCATTACATGCAATCCTAAGGGTTGTAATATCCCGATTTTGACCCTATTGCATTAAAATTGTACATGATGTAAATATCATTATTAAATCATGGCGAGGAACTCAAGGCCAAGGCCCGTCCATATATTTATATTTTTGTGTATTGTCAATTAAAATTTATGCCTATGGTTCTCGTTCTAGCGAAGCACAATATAAATTGAGACATCATGTGAATATGCAATTTAATAAAATAACCACAATAAGCTATGCAATGCAAAAAGAGACGGGGGCATGATTTTGACAAAGAATATGGAGGGAAATTATTCAAACCCTTGAGCCAATAGTGTTAATCCAAATGTCAATGAGAGAACCCATAAACTCTCAACTACTCATTTTGACTTATGCACCTAATCATTTAATTCTTCGAAGAGTTGGTTGAGGTAGTTAATGCCTTGGGAATGGAGAGGTATGCTAGCCAATTTCATGTATGGGAAAGCCATGTATTCTGGAAAATTTTATTTTTTGCTTGTGTGGCAAGAAAACACCCAGAAATGTGTTCCCAATCCATTCCTCGTCAATGATTTCACTTCCTCATGCAGATGGAGCTTGGGGCCTTTTTATTCACATTTTTTTCTGCTTTTCCTTCATTTTTCCATGGTCGAAACTCTGTTTTTGTGTTTCACATTGGATGGGAAGAAGATATTCATGATTTGGGGGTTTATAGACATCATTTATGCCCTTGTAAGACCCATAAATGTTTTCTGAAATCGAATATTCTCTCCCAGGGTTGATTCCCCACCTACCATTTCGTTTTTGGTTGCCCATGACTTCTGAGACTAATGGGAACCCCATCTTAGGAATCCCACAACCAAAATGTTTTTCTTTTTACCGAGGACTTGTGTTTTGTTTTTATGTACATCCTTGTTTTGGTCTAAACTATAAGTTAGAGTTAGGAATGGAAGAGGACAAAAATTGGCTTGATAGACCAAGTGAACAGAGGAAGCCCACAAAATATCAAAAGGGTTGGCTACTCTTCTATGCATACCTTAGAGAACACTAGAATTGAAGGTATGGCCTGAGGGATTGTGTAGTAGTGAAGGGAATACTTCCTTGTGTTGGGTGTGTGCGTATTGTGCAGACCAGGATTGATAGATCTTGTATAGGTATCCTTAGCTCTCTGGTTGAGCTCACTAGCTTCGCAATTCTTCCTTTCCACTCCCTTAGCATCCCAATAAACCTAATTGTGGATTGGCTTTGTTGAACCTTGGTGTGTATTTGGCTATGGGTGAGTTTGATGTTCCCTTTTTCCTTGTAGAAATCATTCCCATCTCAGGGATGGTAGTTGTGTTGAGAGATTGATTAGCACAACTGGCCTAAGGTTGGTTGGAACGTTGCAACGACATAGCTAGTTGCTCGGGGAAGCTCATTTTCAAGATAAGTACTCTCTTGTATTAATTCTACAATGTATTGGTTTTTAAGAATTATTATGAATGTATTGAATGCTTGTAGAGATTTACTTCCATTATATTTTATTGCATTATACATCTACATATGTATTTTACTTCCAATGCATTTTGCATATGTTCATGGGGCTAGATTCCCGATTACAAAGTCACGCCCTCTCCATCACACTAGGTCGATGAGAAGGGAGGTGACATCGGTAAAATACCATGGGCTATGCAATCCTATGGACACAATACCATGTGCTACCAATACCATGGGCCTACCAACTACTTTGACCTAAAACAAGATTGGCCAAATGTCTTATTTATAGTGCCACCTACCTTAACAATTTAAGAGACAAAATCCAAATGCTTTGACCTAGAATAATATTACCTCAATGACTCATTCATGGAACCAAATTTAATCTCATAATTTAATAGACATTTAAATTTAAATCAAAATTAAATATAATGTAATTTAACTTACATATAAAATGAATTAAAAATTTATTAAATTTAAGTGATATCTTATAATTCCAATCACTTTAAAATATAGAATTTTATATACACTTCATCAATTCTAATAGCTTATTTTCTATTTCAATTTATGATATTCCATATTAAATTTCATTTGCATTTAGTTTATTTAATCAAGTTAAATTTCATTGCCCCACATGTCTACATTTAAACAATTCATCTAACCTGAATTAATCCAACAACTTCATGTCTACATGAAATTAAAAAATATTAAACTTAAATACCATCTTAAAATTCCAATAACTGAATATTAAACATCAAATTTTATTTCCATTTAGTTAAATTTCAGTACACCACTTTTAAGTAATTCCACTATTGTTGTATTTAAGCTATGTTGAATTGAAAAAATTATCAAATTTAATTTAGTCAAACAACTTTCAGTATAAATTGAATTACAAAATTATTAAATTGTATTTACATTTTATAATTCCAATAACTAGAAAATATTAAATTCAATTATGAGTTAAGTTTTCAGATTTAAATAGTGGAAATTTATTTCAATTTTAAGTTAATTAAAGTAGTTGTTAGCTTTATTAATATCATTTAGTTAAACAATGTAAATATTAATTTTTTATTAAAAAAAATTAATTATTTTTTTAAGGCTTTATTAAAGTTTTTAATAATTTTTAATTTTAATTTAGGTATGAAATTTTTAATTTAAAGTTTTAAGATTTTAACCTAATAATAGGAATTATTAGATATGTAAATTGTAAATTTGATTTTATTAGAATAGTGTTTAAGATTTTGATTAAAAGTAAGTCTTTATAAAGAGTATTTAATTTTAAAAATAAATTTTAACTAAATTAAATTAATAAAGTAAATTAGGGATTTTAATTAATTAGAATGGTATCAAGATTTTTAATTAAACTATAAGTATTTATAAAGGAGTAAAATGTTTTTTAATAATAACTTTAATTATTAAGTTTAAAATATTCTTTACCATATAAGTTAAGTTTTCTAGTATTATTAAAGTTTTAAATTATAATTTTAAAGTATTCCTATGTTAAATATTTTTTTTTTAATTTTTATAAACGATCTGTGTAACACTAAATTTGAACGTTTCTTATGGTTAAGTGAGGCTTTTTAGGATGTGTGGGAAGGTTTCAAAATAAAGGTTTTTAGACTAGGTTTTTAAGGTCATGAGTTTTTTATTAAGGTGATGATAGGTGTCAAAGACTTACTTAATTTCCACCCATCGTCTTTGTTGATGTTTTAAGGGTGCTTCTAGATCTCAATGGATTATCTCACACGTCATTTCATGTAATGATCAATCCCCACAATGACCTTTGCATCTTCAATGTAGATGTAGTGTTTGGAAGTGAGAGAGTGCTCAGCTAGTGCATATTTTTTAGTGCATTAATGGATAATGTGAGCATTGTGCTCCTTACATCTTAGCTGGATTGAGCGACCTGTTTCACCAATATAAAATTTCCCACAGGTGCAAGGGATGGAGTATACTCCTTTTTCTCTTTTAGGGTTGGGTTGATCTTTAGCGTGGTCGAGAAAGCATCGTAAAGTGTTAGGTGGGGGAGAAGGCAACCCTGATCTTTTTCTTTCGTAGGATGTTGGAAATTTTATTAGTATTACCTTTTATGTAAGGAAGTTTAATAGTTTTAGTGACATATTCTTTTTTCTGGTTTTTGGTTTTATAATTTGTGAATTACATATAGTTTTTTTAATTTGCTTAGTGTTATAGCTATTGTTTATGAAGAATTTGGTCAAATGTTCAAGTTCATCATCAAGGTGTGTAGGATAGGAGATATGTTTGGCTCTGGTGGCTAGGGTGTTAAGAACACCAATATTTTGAGCAGGGTGATGATGAGAATCTGCATGGATATACTTGTCTGTGTGTGTTTTCTTTCGATACACCTGGTGTGCTAGTGATCCATCATCATTCCTGGTAATAAGGACTTCAAGGAATGGTATTTTACTATCCACTTCAGTTTCCATTGTGAATTTAATATCTTCTAATTGGTTTTTCATGTGTATGAGGAAGTCGTTGAGCTTACCTTTTCCATGGGGCCAAATGAATTTTGTGTCCTCAACGTACTATCTCCATTTTTATGGTTTGTGGGAGAAGTAGTTGATGGCCTTTTCTTTGACATGTTCCATGAAAATGTTTGCAATGATTGGGGAAAGTGGGGATCCCATGGCCATGCCGTGAGTTTACTCATAGATATCACCTCAAAAATTGAACTAGTTAGAAGCTAGACACACATTTACCAGGTTTGTTGTTTCCTCATCTGTGAGTTCTTTTATCATGTTGACAAATTCATTGACTGGCCTATTTTAGTGTAAAATGAGACCACATCAAACCTTAGCATGATGTCGGATTCCCTCAAACTCATAGTCTTGATGTTCTGTATGAAGTGGGATGAGTCTTTAATGAACGATTGAGAGTGACCAACCAATGGTTTGAGTTTGTGTGCAGGTAACCTAGCGAGCTCATAAGATGGTGAGCCGATAGTATTAAAAATTGGTCTCAGCAGACAACCATCTTTGTGTATTTTCGAGAGACCGTAGATGCATGGTATGACGGTCTTTTAGGGATGATCTTATTTTTTACGATGTCATCTAGAGACAAGTCTTGGATAGCTTTGGTTAATGCTTTTATGATCCTATTGCTTGGGTCCTTGTCCATCTTTTTATAGCTACCACTTGAGAGGTGCTCAATCATATTGGTATGGTATTCATTAGCATTTAGGATGATGGTAGCGTTGCCCTTATCTCCTTTTAAGATCATGATATCCTTATTCATTTTTAGTTTGTTAAGAGCTAATGATTCCTCCTTGCTGATGTTAGTTCTAGGTTTTCTCTCCTTTCTTAAGGAGAGCGCGCAGTCTTGTCATATTAGCTTCCATTTCAATAATATTATTAATATTTCAATTTAAATTATTCTATATAAAATTTCATTTACATTTAATTTATTTAATTAAATCAAAATATGTTGTTACATTTAAGGTATTCCATTTACTTTACATTTAAATTCAATTAAAAATATATTAAATTTAACTAATATTTTATAATTCCAATAACTTTAAAATATCACATTTACTATGTTTTTCTATGGATTTTAATAACTTTATTAGCTTCCATTTCAATAATATTATCAATATTTCAATTTAAACCATTCAATGTAAAATTTCATTTACATTTAATTTATTTAATTAAATCAAACTTTACCACCCTATATTTAAGTAACTACCCTTCCATTTAAATAATTTCACTAAATAACTACGTGTGCATTTAAATAAATTTAAATCATTTAATCTAAAATTTCATTTACGATTTAATTTATTTAATTAAATCAAAATTTACCACCCTTTATTTAAGTAACCACCCTTCCATTTAAATAATTTCACTAAATAACTACGTGTGCATTTAAATAAATTTAAATCATTCAATATAAAATTTCATTTACAGTTAGTTTATTTAATTAAATCAAAATTTACCACCCTATATTTAAGTAACTACCCTTCCATTTAAATAATTTCACTAATTAACTATGTTTGCATTTAAATAATTCCACCAAAGTAACTACCCTTGCATTTAAATAATTCCACTATTTAAGAGATTCTACTAACTTGAATTAAACCCACTAACTTTTGACATGTAAACTTGAATTAAACCCATTAACTTCATTCCACTAACTTGAATTTATTCCACTAATTACTACATACATTTCGTAATTGATTAACTTGAATTTAAAACCATTTCCAATTGTTTTTTTCATATACTTGCTAAAGTCAACCTTGATAATTAATATCTGGATAGCTTTATATACAGATTGATCCCAGACACATAACACATTAGCAGTACACCTTATGCAAGGGTTGAAAAGAGAGTGTTGTGAGAGAGTATTATAGTATATGCTTTTTCTTATTGAGTATTTATTTGCATATCTATACATAGCTTTTTTAACTTAAATAATCACCTAAAATACTAAAATACTATACATAGGTATAATATTTAAATCCTTACAAAATATCCATCATGAACTATGTTAAACCCTAACCTCAACTATTTATCTCGATATCCATCCATAGCTTTTTTAACTTAAATAATCACCTAAAATACTAAAATACTATACATAGGTATAATATTTAAATCCTTACAAAATATCCATCATGCACTATGTTAAACCCTAACCTCAACTATAAAGAAAACCAATATTCCTATAAAAACAATGGAAGTTTCAATGAATATTTGTGTGATATCTTATGTATGTTGTCATTGATATGACAAGAAACACTTAAGGCATAAGCCAATGTTAGAATGTTTTAAAATTCTTAGCTATATAGAAAGTCATGTAGAAAGAGATTATGTTCATAAGTGAGCTAAAATATTCAACATGTTTTTAATAATGGAGAAAGTTTTATTGTCTTGAATATTTCAATATTGGCCATCATATTTTCAAGTGTCTTAATTCTTCTTTAATGCCAAGATTGAGCATAAAAATTGGTTAACTTGTGAACTCTTGAATAAAATACATAGAATTTTTGTATGTAATGTTTAGTTTTTGGAATTTTGGAGAAAAGTACAATTTGGGAAAAATTCGAGTTTAACTAGTCATGACTTTAGAGGGTTCCAACTTTCACCAAATGGTCCTGAATTTGAAAGGAGCTAGTATGGTGAGTATTAAGACATCCCAAGTTCGTTTATTGATACTTTGTATCAGACTTTAGACCTCTGTAACCTTGTTTAGGGATGACGACAAAAATTCCAAAGATTACTAGGAATTTGTGATGAAATTCCCCCTATGCTATAGGCCAACTCGGCTTCCCAACTCATGTACGAACCTAACAAATTTGTAAGAAGAGAATTGGGAATTATATAAGAACTCATGGATTGTCATTACACATGGTTATTAGTTCTGTAAACTGGTTATAGAGTTCCACATTCATTTGATAACTTTCATTGAAATTGCTTATGGGGAAATTGCATAACTAGCTCGATTTTGACATATGAAAGGTAGAGTTAAAGTTTCTATCACGATGTGACATGACATTATGTGACATATCGGGACCATATAAAAAATACAAACTGATTCCCCAATAGTATTAGACACCATAGAAATGCCTTCATACAAGTCTAGTATACAACTCATTTACTATGGGAGTCAAATACATGAAAACTAGTGAATTAGTAGCATGGAATTGCAAGAGTTCCATATATGGATTTCTTGGATTTAGACCCACAAAGAATAGGGACATGAAGTTACAGAGTAACACATCATATATTTCTGTCACAACATCATCAAACTTAGATAAAATCCCTCATACAAATCTGATAGAAGAGTCCTTCAAAATTGAAGCCAAATTCGTGGAAACTAGTGATACAATGGCATGAGAATGCAAGCTTTTAACACCGGAGATTCTTGGATTTCAAGTTGAATAGTTTTATAATTCCAATAAATATAAGATATCACGTTTAATATGTGATGGAATGATGTTAATAACAATATTAGCTTCCATTTCAATAATAATTATAAATATTTTAATTTAAATCATTTCGGCAGCATAGGTTTATATGATGGAATGATGTTAATAACTTTATTAGCTTTCATTTCAATAATGATTATTAATATTTCAATTTAAATCATTCCGGCAACATAGGTTTATCTTTCACTCCCTGCTATAATTCATCCCATAGACGTTGTAGAGTCTACTAAAAATCATCCAATAAATGTTGTAGTCTCTCCTGCAGCAGCTTACGGTCATAATCCACTATGTCATCAAGAGTATTAGAAAAAATCGAGCCAAAAAACATGAGTTAATGCTTAGTTATAATAAAAAAGTTCATGCTGACCTATTTTTCTTTTTACTTGTTGGGTGAAACTGACTAGACAAGTATTCCAATATGGTTGGCCTTTTAGACCCGACTCTTTTACCTTGACAAGTTCATACTTGTCGGTTCTACCGAAAGTTACTTTTTGATTCTACCGATAGGTTTTACTTCGATGACTTATTGGATTTGACAACATGTCGGTTCCACAACATAGACAGAACTTAACCGACAACTTGTCATTTTGACCACCTCGAGAACTTGGTAGTTTTACTCAACCAATTTACTTGGACTCACTTTCTCTAGTTTGGTTTTAGTCTAAATTTACAAATGCTATTTCATAGTCTAAAAGACTTAAGAAATTACAAGTGTTTTTCACCTATGAGTAAGATGAAGTAAAAACTGACACAATCAACAATTCAACAAAACTATAAAAACATATAACCAAACATTTAGGAAGACTTGTGTCAACCACCCTGTCGTAAAACATGAAACTTTCACTGGGTGAGAAATTTATGGATTCTTTGATCTTTCACTCAAACGGTAATTGTAAACAACATTTATCCAACTTTGGAGAGCAGCTAAATAAACATGCATTCAACCATAAACTATTGGCCATAGTGGTTTATAAGCAGAATAGACAAGCATTCTTTCCCTGTCCCAGATGCACCTGAGGTCGGGGAAAGGCTGATTGCATAGTATATAGTATATAAGTATTGAACTCATATAGAGTTCAGACCTTTTCTAGGACTCTCCTCCCAAGGCTGAGGCCAAGCAAGCAGAAAGACTGTTTGAGACAAGGTTGGACCAGTTGAAGATTGTTCCCTGGGTTGCAACATAAAAAATGATGGGTATCCATTCCAGTTTGAAAAACCTACCGTGAGCTCTTCCAAAGATTCTATTGAGCATCAAGGCTATGAATCTGTATGGAGCCCTTAAACTTGCAGTATCATATTTGCCTGTTACTCTCGTTCTGAAATGCTTTCCAGTCAACAGCATTCTTTTCATGGTCTCTACAAGTTCCATTCTTATGTTGTTTAACCATTCATCAGACAAGAACACTTGAGCTTCTGGCAAGTGGTAGGCCAGAGCTACATATCCGGGGCTGTATGCAACATAGCCCTATTTGTTAACATCTTCCAAAATCATTGTTGTGACATCTGCTCGAGGCAGAATCCACCCAATCACTTCAGAGCATGGGAACAGCTTTGGTTTGGTAGCAATTTTCATAATAGAAGATCTCTCTATGTTAGCATATATGGACTCTTCTTCTAAGCCCATGTCCGGAACTTCTCTTCGGGTGATCAGTCTATATATTTCCCCCCACTGGTATTCAGGTTCGACACCAGAAATGCACTTAGTGTCTTCGTATATGTATTCAGTTTTAGTGACAACTTATACTTCTGGCTCTTCCTCGACCACAGGGGCCTTCTTCTTTTGTCTCTTTGACATGGTGAGCTCTTCCTGCCATGAAATTGTAACATTAAGCCCTTTTGGCTGAGTGACCAACTTGTATACATCAATGTGCAGTGTGCCATTTCTTCTATGTTTAAAATGATAACAATCAGTCAATGAAGCAAATATATGCATATATAGCCTGAAATGGCCTCACTAACAGAAATATTAAAACCAATGTGCAGTATTTAGTGACTTTGTCTATGTCCAGCATGATGAAAAATAGTTATATGCAGAAAAAATACGCAATCTACCACTGCTGTAGAATATTGAACAATTATATCAATCACATTCAAGACGGCAATAAGTCTACATTAGTATGCAACAAATCTCGGCTCTCTATGCACACCATGGTCGTTTTGCTGCACGGGAAAGACAGTATTAACTACGCGGTTTTTTCAACAGTGCCATGCTCATGCACTAAGAGTAATAGCATATCCCTTTCAGCAGGCTAGGGGTTCGATACTAAGCTCGAAAGAGGTCGCGCAAAACCGCATGACGAAAATGATTAGGGTTCAAACGACGCGGAATCCCAAAATCAACACAAACAGTCCCAAACCCCCAAGGAAAGGCCATGGAAAACCTATCTCCTACCCACCATCATTACGCAGGGCGGTTTGGCGCAGACAGCGTAACGGTCGCCTGCACCAAACCCCCTCATTCTCTATGTGCAGGGTGGTATAGCAACGGCGATGAGGGGAAAACTACTTTGCATGTCAAACCGCCCTCCCACGGCCTACTATGATACAAAATCTTCAAAATATATATGCAATTATGGGGTCGAGTAAATGACCGGGATAACAAAACACCGGAGCAAGCATAACCACCAAACGCTCAATGGAACGGGGAAAGGAAAACGAAGCCTACCTCGCATGGATGTGTAACCGGCGTGTATGGTGGGACGAAGACAGTCAGACTTCCGCAATTTCCACCTAGACGTGGGTACCAACAATAGGGTCCAAACAAGCTCGAGCACTCGACAGCACGATAGTGACAGAGCACGACGGTTGGAAAATACTTCCTTCCGCAACGGCAGACAACCTAAGCGCTAATCCATCTGCGGAAACATGCATGGCGGGAAAAAGCTAAAAGATCAGACGTCGGAGACAAAAATAATTGGAAGTCAAAAGTGCAGTTCTTTCTGCAATGACAGAAGGCCAAACAATACATCCATCCATGGGAATAACCATAACGGAACCTCGGAAGATTAGTTGGAGCGAAATCGGGACGGGGGCCGCAACAGCGGAACCGTAAAGTATAAAACCATCTGCAACGTCGGAGCTCGAGTCAGAAGACAATCAACTAACAAATCGGAAGGGATAAAGCCTTCCGTAGCCGCAACGGTGGAAGCCCAAGGACATTAGTGTCCGCAACGTCGGGGCTACAAATGATAAACCACTTCGCAACACGAGGTCGGTGTCGGAAGTGGAACCACTAAGAGATCGGCAAAGAAAAGCTTCCCGCACCCGCAATGGCGGAAGCCTCAGACTCACAGACTCAATGAAAACACAAACGGGGTCGAAACTTTAAGCCATGATCAGGAGAAGAAGTGGTTTCCCATATGTAACGGTGGAAGAGATAGCAATAAGAGTTTCAATGCGAAAACTAAAACCCAGCCGCTTACGCCAACTGCGTCAGAGAAAATCACAAAGCCAAAACCAATTATCCATCCGCAATGGCGGAGAAAGAAATGACAAGTCCTTCCAATTTAAACCAAAAAATTAGCCAATTAAAACCAATGCATCGGACAGAAAATCAAAGTCACAACTTCATATTTTTCCGCAACGGCGGGAGCATCAATCAAATAAATTCCCGATTCGAGCAAGCTAAAAATGAATTCAAGGGCAGCAATAAAGTCTGATCAAACATTACATTGCTTCAAGCATCAGAGGGAGAATAAAAACAAGTGGTAAATCAATTCAATCATTCTGGTAAATCATTATTAGACCAACTCAAAGAAGAAAATCGGACTAATCCAAGCAAAGGAGGGTCCTAAACATTTTTTGGAATTTTGGGAAAATGTTGCAGCTGCAACAGGAAGGAGCAGGTGGTTCTTGAACATTTTCAAGAGATGTCATTATATTTTTACATTTTTACATTTTTACATTTTTACATTTTTTTATTTTCAAGAGATGTCATTATAGCATGTATATGTTTCTAATGACTTTATTTTTTATTTTTTATTGCATTGGTGAGCATGGATGTGCGCATAGACATAGAATGAGAAATACAAAGGCTCGAGGACATTTGCACCTAAATTATTATTGTTGATGATAATATTGTTTCCTTACATATAATTTGGATGCGATGATAGAGACCTTTAGTAGATCAAACGGTGTGCTTAAGGACATTGCTACATATAGAGAGAGAACGAGGAAAGCATATGTCAATGGACTTAGCTACAAGGAAGTCAAGAAATTGAAGATAAAAAAACAACACATCTTTTCCCTTTTTAGAGATCCATAGAAAAATTGAATCCTATACTAAGACAAAAAGCATATTTGTATCGAGTGGTGTACATCTGAACCATTCATAGATAATTAGATTGATAGATGGTACATGGTCTTTGATGTACCACCACACAACAACCGAGAAATGTTGTTATATTTTCTTAGAAAGATGTATGCGGAATTTGTTTTGGGGAAGCATGTCAACTATTTATATATGTTGGAGTACTAGGGAAGATAGGGATGCCTCAATAATTTCCCAATGTGAGTAACACCAATCCCAACCACCTAGTACCTGCACCTCGTAGGCGGGTACCCAAGCAAGATGTGCCTCCTACACATCAACTGGTTCCACATACATAGGAGTCATTCCTACAATTGGCACAAACATTTTTTTCCATAGCACTTATATTTGGGATGCATACTAGGAAAGGCCATTAGAGCCACTGTATATTGGAGGTGAAGGCCACCACCTCCCAGTGGGGTAGAGCCACCACTGTCTGGTGGCCAAGGGCAATCTAGAGGTGGGACTATACCTCCCTATCATCAATCCAGTTGAGAGCCCCACCCATTTCCCTATCGCTAATGCAGCGCATAAATCACAAGGAACATGAAACTGTATGGGTCCCCAAACTAGACTCACCAATGTGCTAGAGTCGAGTGAAAACCTATGTATTTGACCAAATAATGAAGAAACCAATACCCTGTGCAAATCTAAATGATTCGATGATGGAGTTGAATTCTAGCATGCGAGACACAACCAACCTGAAAGGAACTAAGGACTCCTTTCAAGTGGTCCAAGGAACTCATGAATGAGGTGGATAAAACCAGGATACAAGTACCTCTCGGTCTATCCTCTGGAATAGATCTGTTGACATCAAAAAAGGGAGACCTACATCTACCAAGGAAATGAGGTTTCCTCGACAGAAGCACGAGGGGGAAAACCATATATATTGAACAATAAGGAGACTCAGACACTCAATGGAGAACCAGGATAGGGGTATATGGGGGGCTCAAACTTTCTTTGTTTAGACTATAAAGGAAGGGATGACCTAGTAGCAAATGACACTGAATCGTGAGGATGGAATCATATATGTGAAACAAGGGAGATGACTGCAATGGGAGATACTTGGGGAAGTAACCAGACTAGTGATATCCAGGGATCCAAGGGAGACTTGTCGTAGAGTACTTTGAACAAACATGACCCAATGGAGGGATGTTTTCATAATGGGAGACTATATGTAATATGCGTGGACACCTAAAGGAACTATTTGGGCCTTCTTCATAGTTTAAGGAGCTCGCATAAGGGATAGAAGTATGCTCAATATGATACTATTTCATGGATTTTTGTTGAGTCCAAGATGGTAAATGCTCTATGGTGTTTTCATGTTTAGAGAGTCTGGAAATGGGAAGAAGACTCCAGTGGGGTATCTTTTCGTATAATAACCTCCTAAGTCTGAAAAGGGATTAAAAGGATTAAAGTGTACAAAACAGAGATCTCCCAGTTGAAAGAGGTAGAGAGAATTATTTTCCATCGGTAGTCCAACCAGGCCAAAAAAGGTTATTCCTATACTGATTGGACATTCATTCATATACTTTTATGAGCATAAATGAAACCAAGTTTTCTCTACGATATTTTATTTATGAGAGGGCAGGAAAAGAGCTTAAATACAACCCATAAGTGATCTTTTTTGTAAGTTACAATCCCAATGTCTGATAAAGAGTAAAAGCATACAAAGGGAAATGTTCCTAGCTGGAAGGTGCTAGGGTGATCCTTTTCTTTAAATAGCATATGTGGTCCCAAAAAAAAGGAGATAAATGATGCCACATATATTCCCTTTCAAATAATTTAACAAGCGTGAAAGGAAGCTAGACTCCTCAACAATCTTTTTATTCTTTTAGGAGTCAGAAAATAGCTTAACATAAACTCCATAATGGTCACTCAATCAAGGAGGAAGTGTTCAATGCACCAAAAGTGGTTATGTTGTGAACACGACTCAGGTGGAGAAAAAAAAACAGTGGAACACTAGTGGAGCCTCCTTGTGTGGCAGTGAATGGCGGTAAAATAAGGCCAAACTTGTAGTATGGAAGGAGCAGGTGGTTCGTGAACATGCCAATTCATATAAGGTCTAATTTGCATGGTAGCATGCAAATCTAGGTGACACTGGGAAATGGCCCAGAAAATCATAAGGATAGAATGAGATGTGGGTCTCAAGAGTATATATATGAAGGAAAATCAAACCCAATTGTGCAAACAACATAAAAAATGGGCGTCGGATGACTCTATTGTGCACAGAAGAAAGAGTTGACCAAATGGAGGCATATAAACAAGGGTACCACATGACACATGTCATTTTCACTGTGCAGTGTTGAGTTGGAGTGGAGGGCCCCAGAGTACAACCACTAATTTCCTATGATTGAACCACTGGTTTCCCAATCTGTGAGTTGCAGGTAAGAGATCTCACCAAGCTCGTCAATTTCAGTGGTGTATTTTTGGTCTTTTCTCATTCTCGGGGCCTCAGGTAAGCCCAAAGGGCCAGGCTTACCTAGAAAAGGTGTGACACAAGTCGCACACCTATCGGGAAGACAAGCATGACCTCGGTCACTCCTACTGGGGAGACAGGCACAACCTCAGACACTCTTGTCAGGGAGACAGGCACTACCTAGGTCGCAGTCACACCTATTCAGGTGCAGCCCAAGTCACACCTTTCAAGTGGTTTTGCACGACTTAGGTTGCACAAAGAGGCCCAATAGGAACAACCTACCACAAAATGGAATATTTTGTGCAACTGGGTTTGACAAGGAATTTTTGGATGTGCATTATGCCTTGATTCAGATGGTGAGAGAAAGACATCGGGGAGCTCAGAGATGTGGCAGAGGAGGATGGACTGATGCAGGATACGCTTTCCTTGTGAGGGATATTGAAGCTCTTTGAGATACCCCTTATGTGTTTAAAAAAGTTGTTGTTGAACAAACTAATGAGTTTTTGGGATAGAAACTCAGATTGCTTCATCATATAGGGTGATCAACTAGAGATAACCCTTTGAGAAGTGTACTTTCTCACTGGGCTCCCACTATTGAGAATGATCGACAACATCTCATTGAATCTCCAGAGGGGGGTGTTGATGGATGACCTATGTGCTAGGAATTATGATTCCTTAGCATATGTGCATGTGTCATACATATTGGTGTGCGACATCGAGATTATAGAGACTTAGGAAGCCACATTGATGGTGTTGTGTGGGATCGAAAGGTCCACACAAGATCTCAGGAAACCATCTATTGATGATCAAGAGTGTGCTAAGGGGTACCTTCTATGGGTGGGCCCAGATGTACTTGATAATGTTTCAGCATCGATTGAAGTAGGCTAGTTTGGTGGATGAGGATTTATGTTTCCACTCCTTTTTCTGCCCATTATTCTTTGAGCAACTATTGATGTTGTGACCGCATCTGAAGGTGCGCAACAAGGGACCTCACAAGCCACGCATGAGGAAATGGTGAAAGATGATGATTAGGGACGGAGGCATCCTTGTGGGGTGTTTCTTCACCCAAGAAATTTTTTCATGGAGGTGACAACTTCTTGTCCTCATATAGGACTGTCCATATGCGGGGATGGACTACGAGGGAGATCTTGAGATGCCTCGACCTCTAAGACAATTCTAGGGACTTGATGGTACGTATACATGACTCTATGTGGTTTCAATCATATATAGTTTACTAGAATAGTGGTAGCTAGATCATACATGTGATAGATACTGATGACATACTATGTGTATATGTAGACATGGGACCACACCCTCTAGTAGGGTAGCGGTAGTGCAGGGGTAGGGTGGAGGGGTCAGATCCACCTGCTCACTTGAAGAAGAGGTGAAATAGTGCTACATTAAACTCTCTGCAACTGGATGTGGAGAGTCTATTAGAGGGGGTCACCAACGATGGGTGGTAATACCTAGATGATGATATGATTTTCATGTGCTACAAAGATCCTCCTGAGTGGATCTCTCCAATGAGGAGGATCATGGTTGTTGTTGAGTATGTTAGAGTGGCGACATAGGGGGACATGTGGATGGAGGAGGAGAGCTCATATGATGAGGAGGACACTGAATCAAAGGAGGATGACTTGGACTAGTAGCTTGTGATGCTTCCCCCAATACGTTTGAGCATGGAGATTTTTGTATGATACGTATGATTAGGAGAGAAATCCTGTGGATATTCTCATTTTGTATTGAACATGATTATGATATATATGCACATGGATGCACTTTTTTGTACTTTTTATGCGTTTTTATGAGTCTCTTGTTTATGATTATGAGTATGCTTATATGATGTACATGAAATACATATGCATGACTATATGACGATGCCCGATGCAGTTTATTTCCTATATGCGATGATTGATTTGCCACTCTAGAATGTCATTAGCCATTTGTTCTGCTACACTATTGATACTTTTGGGAATATTCATGAATGAAATGAATTAAAAATTTCTAACCAAGTGTATAGTACATAGGAATTTTCTAAAGAGGCAGGGATCATATACCCAGTAGAAGTTATTCAACTAGGAGACAAGGAGTAGGGAGTCTAGGAATACCTTTAGGAGACAAATACCCAAGTGAAGGGCAGCGGCAAGGGGACTAGAGAAATCGTTGTACTTATCCTCATTATTGGAAGAAATACCACCACACATACCATTGATATGGATCAATTCATTTGATAGGGAATAAATGACCCATGCAGCTGAGGCGATATTAGGAGACCATCTACTTGCACCGTCAATGAAACCAACATAGCAAGGAAAGCTAGGATCCATCTGGAGAAACCAAGGAAATAGACTATGAGACCCATGGTAAAAAAAATGTGAAAAAGAAAGAAAAACTATGATACAAGGGTATGTAGCGTGGTAAACTTCATGCATAGAACCTATTGAGGTCGAGCCCATTTCAGGGATTCTTCAAGAGAATACCATGATTTTGACAAGGAATATGGAGGGAAATTTTTCAAACCCTTAAGCCAATAGTGTTAATCCAAATGGCAATGAGAGAACCCATAAACTCTCAACTACTCATTTTGACTTATGCACCCAATCATTTAATTCTTCAAAGAGTTGGTTGAGGCAGTTAATGCCTTGGGAATGGAGAGGTATGGAAGCCAATTTCGTGTATGGGAAAGCCATGTATTCTAGGAAATTTTATTTTTGCTTATGTGGCAAGAAAACAGCCACAAATGTGTTCCCAATCCATTCCTCATCAATGATTTCACTTCCTCATGCACATGGAGTTTGGGTCCTTTTTCTTCACGTCTTTTTGCTTTTCCTTCATTTTTCCATGGTCAAAACTCTGTTTTTGTGTTGCATAGTGGATGTGAAGAAGATATTCACAATTTGGGGGTTTATAGAGGTCATTTATGCCCTTGTAAGCCCCATAAACGTTTTCTGAAATCCAATTTTCTCTCCCATGGTTGATTCCCCACCTATCATTTCGTTTTTGGTTGCCCACGACTTCTCAGACTAATGGAAACCCCCTCTTAGGAATCCCACAACCAAAACATTTTTCTTTTTACCCAGGACTTGTGTTTTGTTGTTATGTGCATCCTTATTTTGGTCTAAACTATAAGTTAGAGTTAGGAATGGAAAAGGACGAAAATTGGCTTGATAAACCTAGTGAATAGAGGAAGCCCACAAAAGATCAAAAGGGTTGGCTACTCTTCTATGCATACCTTAGAGAAGACTAGAATTGAAGGTATGGCCTGAGGGATTGTGTAGCAGTGAAGGGAATGCTTCCTCGTGTCAGGTGTGTCCGTATTGTGTAGACTAGGATAGATAGATCTTGTATAGGTATCCATAGCTCCATGGTTGATTTCACTAGCTTAGAAATTATTCCTTTCCACTCCCTTAGCATCCTAATAAACCCAATTGTGGATTGGCTTGGTTGAACCTTGGTGTGTATTTGGCTATGGGTGAGTTTGATGTTCCCTTTTTCCTCGTAGAAATCATTCCAATCTCAGGGATGGTAGTTGTGTTGAGAGATTGATGAGCACAACTGGCCTAAGGTTGGTTGGAACGTTGCAACAAAATAGCAAGTTGCTCCGGGAAGCTCATTTTCAAGATAAGTACTCTCTTGTATTAATTCTGCAATGTATTGATTTTTAAGAATTATTATGAATGTATTGAATTCTTGTAGAGATTTGCTTCCGTTATATTTTACTGCATTATACATCTATGTATGTATTTTACTTCCAATGCATTTTGCATATGTTCATGGGGCTAGATTCCCGGTTACAAAGTTGCGCCCTCTCCATCACATTAGGTCGATGAGAAGGGAGGTGACATCGGTAAAATACCATGGGCTATGCAATCCTATGGACACAATACCATGTGCTACCAATGCTATGGGCCTAAAAACCAACAACTTTGACCTAAAACAAGATTGGACAAATGTCTTATTTATAGTGCCAATTACCTTAACAATTTAAGAGACAAAATCCAAATGCTTTGACCTAGAATAATATTACCTCAATAACTCATTGACGGAACCAAATTTAACCTCATAATTGAATAGACATTTAAATTAAAATTAAAATTAAATATAATATAATTTAACTTACATATAAAATGAATTAAAAATTTATTAAATTTAAGTGATATCTTATAATTCCAATCACTTTAAAATCTAGAATTTCATATACACTTCATCAATTCTAATAACTTATTTTCCATTTCAATTTATGATATTCCATATTAAATTTCATTTGCATTTAGTTTATTTAATCAAGTTAAATTTCATTACCCCATATTTTTACATTTAAACAATTCATCCAACCTGAATTAATACAACAATTTCACGTCTACATGAAATTAAAAAATATTAAACTTAATTAACATCTTCAAATTCCAATAACTGAATATTAAACATCAAATTTTATTTCCATTTAGTTAAATTTCAGTACACCACTTTTAAGTAACTCCACTATTGTTGTATTTAAGCTATGTTGAATTCAAAACATTATCAAATTTAATTTAGTCAAACAACTTTAGGTATAAATTGAATTAGAAAATTGTTAAATTGTATTTACATTTTGTAATTCCAATAACTAGAAAATATTAAATTCATTTATGAGCTAAGTTTTCAGATTTAAATACTGGAAAGTTATTTCAATTTTAAGTTAATTAAAGTAGTTGTTGGCTTTATTAATATCATTTAGTTAAACGATGTAAATACTAATTTTTTATTTAAAAAAATTAATTTTTTTTAAGTTTTATTAAAGCTTTTAATAATTTATAATTTTAATTTAGATATGAAATTTTTATTTTAAAGTTTTAATATTTTAACCTAATAATAATAATAGGAATTATTATATATGTAAATTGTAAATTTGATTTTATTAGAATAGTATTTAAGATTTTGATTAAAAGTAAGTCTTTATAAAAAGTATTTAATTTTAAAAATAAATTTTAACTAAATTAATTTAGTAAAGTAAATTAGCGATTTTAATTAATTAGAATGGTATCGAGATTTTTAATTAAACTATAAGTATTTATAAAGAAGTAAATAAGTATTTATAAAGGAGTAAAGTGTTTTTTAACAATAACTTTAATTATTAAGTTTAAAATATTCTTTACCATTTAAGTTAAGTTTTCTAGTATTATTATAGTTTTAAATTATAATTTTAAAGTATTCCTAGGTTAAATAATTTTTTTAATTCTTATAAATTATCTGTGTAACACTAAATTTGAATGTTTCTTGAGGTTAAGTGAGGGTTTTTACGATGTGTGGGAAGGTTTCAAAATAAAGGTTTTTAGACTAGGTTTTTAAGGTCGGGAGTTTTTTACTAAGGTGATGATAGGTGTCAAAGACTTACTTAATTTCCACCCATCGTCTCTGTTGATGTTTTTAGGGTGCTTCTCATTCTCGATGGCTTCTTTCATGCGTCGTTTCATGTAATGATCAATCCCCACAATGACCTTTGCATCTTCAATGCATATGTGGTGTTTGGAAGTGAGAGAGTGCTCAACTAATGCATATTTTTAATGCGTTCATGGATAATTTCAACACTGTGCTCCTTAAGTCTTAGTTGGATTGAGCGACCCGTTTCACCAATATAACTTTTCCACAGGTGCAAGGGATGGTGTATACTCCTTTTTCTCTTTTAGGGTCGATTTGATCTTTAGCATGGTTGAGAAAGGGTTGTAAAGTGTTAGGGGGGGAGAAGGAAACCCTGATCTTTTTGTTTCGTAGGATGTTGGAAATTTTATCAGTAGTACCTTTTATGTAAGGAATTTTAATATTTTTAGTGGCATCTTCTTTTTTTCTAGGTTTTGGTTTTATAATTTGTGAATTACATATAGTTGTTTAATGAAGGCTTTGGTTAAATGTTCAATTTCCTGTTCAAGGTGTGGAGGATCGAAGATCTGTTTAGGTCTAGTGGCTAGGGTGTTAAGAACGCCAGTATTTTGAGCGGGGTGATGATGAGAATCCACATGGATATAGTTGTTTATGTGTATTTTCTTTTGATACACCTGGTGTGCTAGTGATCCATCATCATTCCTTGTAGTAAGGAGGTCAAGGAATGGGAGTTTACTATCCACTTCAGTTTCCATTGTAATTTAATATGCCAGTGATTGGATGTTCATGTGTATGAGGAATTCATTGAGCTTATCTCTTCCATGGGGCCAAATGAAGTTTGTGATGTCAACATGCCGTCTCCATTGTTCTGGTTTGTGGGAGAAGGAGTTGATGGCATTTTTTTTGAAATGTTCCATGAAAATGTTTGCAATGACTGGGGAAAGTGGGGAGCCCATGGCCATGGCATGAGTTTGCTCATAGATATCATCTCGAAAACTAAAATAGGTAGAAGCTAGGCACACCTTTACCAGGTTTGTTGTTTCCTCATTTGTGAGTTCTTTTATTATGTTGACGATTTCATTGACCGATATTTTAGTGTAAAGAGCGACAACATCGAAGCTTACCATGATATCAGATTCCCTCAAACTCATAGTCTTGATGTTCTGTATGAAGTGGGATGACTCTTTAATGAATGATTGAGAGTGACCAACCAACACTTTAAGTTTGTGTGCAAGTAACCTAGCTAGCCAATAGGATGGTGAGCCCATAGTATTAACAATTGGTGTGAGTGAACAACCATCTTTGTGTATTTTCGGGAGACTGTAGATGTGTGATATGACGGTATTTTTAGGGATGATATTTTTTTTATGATGTCATCGAGAGATGAGTCTTGGATAGCTTTGGTTAATGCTTTTATGATCCTATTGCTTGGGTTCTTGTCCATCTTTTTATAGTTACCCCTTGAGAGGTGCTCAATCATCTTGGTATGGTAGTCATTACCATTTAGAATGACGGTAGCATTGCCCTTATCTGCTTTTAAGATCATGATATCCTTATTCATTTTTAGTTTGTTAAGAGCTAATGATTCCTCCTTGGTGATGTTAGTTCTAGGTTTTCTTGCCTTTCTTAAGGAGAGTGCACAGTAGTCTTGTCATATTAGCTACCATTTCAATAATATTATTAGTATTTCAATTTAAATCATTCTATATAAAATTTCATTTACATTTAATTTATTTAATTAAATCAAAATATGCTGTTACATTTAAGGTATTCCATTTACTTCACATTTAAATTCAATTAAAAATATATTAAATTTAACTAATATTTTATAATTCCAATAACTTTAAAATATCACATTTACTATGTTTTTCTACGGATTTTATTAACTTTATTAGCTTCCATTTCAATAATATTATCAATATTTCAATTTAAATCATTCAATATAAGATTTCATTTACATTTAATTTATTTAATTAAATCAAAATTTACCACCCTATATTTAAGTAACTACCCTTCCATTTGAATAGTTTCACTAAATAACGACCTCTACATTTAAATAAATTTAAATCATTTAATATAAAATTTCATTTAAGTTTAATTTATTTAATTAAATCAAAATTTACCATCCTATATTTAAGTAATCACCCTTCCATTTAAATAATTTCACTAAATAACTACCTCTATTTAAATGAATCAATATAAGATTTCATTTATAATTTGTTTATTTAATTAAATCAAAATTTACCCCACCCTATATTTAAGTAACTACCTTTCCATTTAAATAATTCCACTATTCAAGAGATTCTACTAACTTGAATTAAGCCCATTAACTTCATTCCACTAACTTGAATTTATTCCACTAATTACTTCATTTAGTAATTGATTAACTTGAATTTAAAACCATTTCCAATTGTTTTTTCAGATAGTTGATAAAGTCAACCTTGATAATTAATATCTCGATAGCTTTATATAGAGATTGATCCCAGACACATAATACATTAGCAGTGCACCTTATGCAAGGGTTGATAAGAGAGTGTTGTGGGATCGAAGCGAAAGATCCTGCTCAACCAGTTGTTGATCTCACTGAAACTTCAAAGCACCTTATGCAAGAGCTGAAAAGAAAGTGTTGTGAGATGGAAGGGCTAAAAAGAAAGTGTTGTGAGATGGAGGCTAAAGATCCTGCTCAACAAGCTATTAATCTCAATGAAACGTCTTCAGAGCACCTTATACCAGGGCTGAAAAGAAAGTGTTGTGAAATGGACTCCAGAGATCTTGTTCAACAAGTTAATGATTTCAGTGAAACTCCAGTTGTGAAGACAATACAACAAGAAGTTTTGTTGGAGGAGATATTTCAAGGAGCAACGAAACATGGCCCTATGGTGCCAGAATACCAAGAACCAGTTCTACTTAACATAGAAGCAGTGCCAGCTTTGGCTGAAGCACATAACACCATTCCCCAAAATCTAGTGTTGTCGGAGGACAATGTGCAGATGACTCTTGACGGCAGAGTGGATTATGACCCTAAGCTCCTGCAGGAGGCTATGCAACATCTATGGGACTAATTTCAGCGGACGATGGAAGATAAACCTATGCTGTCGGAAACTGTCAACTGCAGTGTGGAGATTCTGCCGGATATATGGGACAACTTTCTTGACAATCTCGATGATGGCCCTCTGCCACAGGAGAATCTGCAAGGGTCATGCGAAGATGGCGTTCTGTTGCCTGAGAACCAAGAAACAGTACCAAACATAATGGAGGAAACTCCTCTAGTATTGCCGGTAGCTAATACGAACATTAATGCTGAAAATCCAATGCTGTCGCACGACAATGTCCAGATGAATGGCACTGAGACATATGACCAGGAGATTATACAATTTCTATGTGTGGACTCTCCGCAGACAGATGTTGAAGATGGTCCTCTACGGGAAGATATTCAAGTGCTACTGACGAACCAGGAACCAGTTCCAGCTATAAGATGGACGAAGCAGCTCCATCATTTGCTGAAGCCGCTAAAAATCCAGTGCTGTTGAACGACAGTGTTGAAATGAATCTTGACGGTACTGTGGAATATGACCCAGATCTGGTGCAGAAAAATTTACAAGATCTATCGGGCAACTCTCTGCAATAGTGGTAGATGGTTCTATGTTGGTGGAGAATCTGCACGGAAGCTGCTCCAATCGAAGCCGAAAACAACATCTTCTCCATTCTCGACGGCACTCATGTACACTTCTCCCCATGACCAAGCTTCATTGGCATCCCCCATGACCGACCTTCAAGCCGATGCCAATGCATCGTATTTTTTTGGAATTAGACATTTAGGGTTCGTGAGGCTCACATTTTGGTTTCGTGATGCTCACATTTTCATTTAGGGTTCATGATTCTCAGTTAGTTTTTGGAGCTCGCTTTTTATTTTGGAATCTGAAATTTCTTTTTCATTTGGGGTTTATGTTTGTAACTTTGTTTTTGGAGCTTTCTTTTTATTTAGGAATGTGAAATTTCTATGAAATGGAAATTTTAATTGAAAAAAAGACGATTTTATTCCAGTATTTAGTACAATTTTTAATCATACCAAATCAAGATAAATGAATTCAATCAATAATAATACTTTGTTGGATTTCTTAATGTTATAATTAATCAAAGCACTAATTAGGTATTAAAAATATTGTTTTATTGAATTTCCTTAATTTTATGTTAATTACAATTATGGAATGAATGCTTAATTGATTATCAAATCTTATTGATAGTGATTCACTCCGTTAAGTAATAGCACATTATTATTCATTAAGTAGGTTTTATATTAAATAAATATAAAATCATGGTTTAAAAACACTCCATCCTTGGTTTGACTTAAATAAATGTAAAACCATGGTTTACAAATTTGTAAAAATTCCATGCTTCGCCATTGCCTGATAGTGTTTCACTCCGTTAAGTAATAGCACATTCTTAGACTTAAATAAATGTAAAATCGCCGTTTACAAAAACTCCATTCTTCGCCAGTGCCTAAAAAATTGAGTCGAGTGTATAATATGGAAAATAAGACTTAAATCTGTATAGGTCAAACTTTACCATCAAATTCATGTATACAGAAGTGTTATTATATGAAGCATAATAAAAGGGACAACATGGTCATCTTGATCGACATTTCTCTGCGTACAGAAGTGTTAAGAAACAGGCAGATCTGTAGAGCTATAGTTTACGATGGATATTATTTATTTGAATAAAAAACTACTTCGATTTTATTGTCATCCTTAATTGCAGACCGTTTAAGTAGTCTTAAGATTTAACTTAAGATTTAACTCTGTCCTTATTTGCAGAATATTGAAGCTTTGTTTAAATATTGCGAGAAAAGACAGAGAGATCAATATTCTCTTGGTTGGAAAATACAACATGAATATTAATGAATGTATACTAGTCTTATATTCATCTAGAATCTCAGGTTTTCTTACAGATTAGAAAAAGGAAATTGGTGAGATGACTGTGTGTGAGAAGTAACTTGCCACAAGATACTACTATTAAGAGCAACGTGTTGGAAATGCAAAGGTTGAAAATACTCCTTAAGCAAAGCGAAATCTGATATTGCAAGATGATCACAATACATTTGTAGTCACTTAGTTATATAGACCAAAGTTTGGTCTCAGTATTTTAACCATTACCATCATAAAAAACTAATTCTATTTTTTATTTTTGTAAATGTGTGAAATTAATTCTATTTTCTGTTAGGGTGTAGCTAACTAATTCATGCATATTTAAGGATGCCCATTTTTAACATTAAGTTTGCCCAGGCCTCCAAGGTTTGACAGAAGGTCTGTACTCAGGTTCAATTCAGCCATACAAGGGCTGTTCAGTAGTAGTGATTACAATTAACAACAGTACAAAAAGTAGTAATGATCTCAATCTAGATATAAAATTCTGTATGTATTTTATTGATAGTACTATATTTTATTACCCTTCATGGGTTCTATATCAAATTTCTTTTGCATTTAGTCCATTTTTTCATAATATCTTATCAATCTTATAAGTGCGAAAATCATATAACCCAACAGAAAAATAACAAAACAATAATACAAAATTATAAATCATGTACATTCAATATAATACATGATTTATCTCGTAAAACTTTAAAAGTAAAAATGGTCCAAAGATATCTATTTTTAGTTTGCCAAATCCTCTTAAAAAAATCAAGTGAGCATTATCTTCTCACTTTTTACCTTGACTTTTTATTATAATGGAGGATGCCCAGCCTTTTTATACATTATATGTAATACTATGACCACATAACAGCTGTTACCAAAGCTATGTGTCTAAAAACCAACTGCTTTGACCTAAAAACAATTTCAGGTTAATGACTCATTTACCCAACCAAAGTTAACTTAATAATTTAAAGGAAAAAAACGACCTCCTTTGACCTAAAACTAGATTTATTATGCAGACTTCAATAACTTAACATCATTTAGCCATCCAAAGTTAACTAACAATTTAAAGATCAAAACAAACTACTTTAATCAAAGACAATATTTGTCAACTGCTTTGACCAAAAACAATATTTACCTAAAATTTCAAGAACTTAACATTAAAATTGAATTAAAAATTATTACACATAAAGACATTAAAAAATTATTAAACTTAAATGACATTAGAATTCCAATAATGAGAATCCCAATGCAGTTGATGGAGTCTGAGTGTATAGTCACTATAGTCATTCTGATTGTAATTGTAGTAACATATTTCACATTATTCTATATTAAGTTTCATTTGTATTTACTTATTTAATAAACTTGTTTAAGTCCAATTTTACTAAAGGAATTTAAGCATTTCAATTATTTTTTTATTTAACAGATTCTAGCTACTTCACATATAAATTTAATAAAAAAAGTTAAATTTAAATGATACTTTATAATTCCAATAACTTTTAGATATTAAATTTTATTTTAATTTATAGATTTATTTAGTGGACTTAACAGTTCATAGTATGTGTTTCTTCTTAAGTGGTTATAGGTTCAAGTTCCAAGAAAATAGGGTATGCATATTTTTATCCTTTTGGAAAAGAGATCCCTTGTCTCTTGAATATCCCTTGCCCCACAAACAAGAAAGTCTTATATAATAAATTTGTGTCTTGATGACCTTAAAAATATGTTATTATTATTATTATTTCCTAATTACATTTAACTAATCATTAACATTTCAACCTAAACTACTTTATATGACATTTCCTTTCCATTCCTTTGATTTAATTAAACCAAATTTACCATCCTTAACAAACATGAATTTACCACCCTTAACAAACATGTATGTTCAAGCCATCTAACAGACCAACAGAAAAATCAACAGTTGACTTTGCTATTGGTTTAGTTGGATGACTTATAACTACCCTAAGATTCTAATAAGTTTAAATATAAACTTGAATTTAAACCACTTCTAATAAGTTCATTTAAAAGTTGATAAAGTCAATCTTGATGATATAAATTAGTATCAAGGTAACTATATATACAGATTGATCCCAGAAACTAAATCCACAATTAGTTAGTAAGAGTAGCTTATCATCATTGTTGATAAGATTGTATGTCAAAGACTTCTTAGATATTTAAAGAAAGATATGGATCTTTCTCAGGAGATATGGTCCTTGGGACAACATTCTTCAGAGACAACATATGGTCCATGGGACAACATTCTTCAGGAGATTCTACCACCCGAGATTATGCAACGCAGAGCTTTGAAAAGAAAAATCAGACTCAATATCGACGCCAGAGAGCCTGCAAGATACATGGGTGTTGGTAATACCAGATCTGGTAACTGGTCCGTTGAAGTTAGATATCTGGGTGAAAGAGTATGGCTGGGGACGTTGATGAAAGAGTATGGCTGGGGACGTTTCAACGTCCCGAAATGGCAGCTCTGGCCTACGATGCAGTTGCCATAGCATTGCCAAGAGAGCGGGCACCTAGGATGAATTTTCCCCATTTAAAACATCAATTACAACGACCGCTTTCTCTCGAAAGGGATGATTTAAAAGCTGTTGCCAAAGAAGCAGCTTCTCTGGCAACGCCGGAGAAATTCGACGAATTAATTCTACCGTATGAAAGTGAGCAATTAGGTCCATGGGACAACATTGGCCCTCTGCTGCTGCAGGAGAACCAACTGGGACAAGAAGCTGCTAACAGCATTGTGGAGCTGACTCTTGACGACATTGTGGTTCAGAGGAACTAGATCTGTACTGGATGGAGTTGGAAGATATTTAGCTGGAAGTTCTGATCGGCAATGTATTCTATTTTTTATTTTGTTTTCTTCCATTGGAGCTCACATTTTGATTTTTGATTTTCCGCTCATTTTGTTTCTCAGTTTTCATGATGAGAAACTTTGATGTTTCAGCTGTGAAGTTTTTATGAAATGGAGTTTTTTTAATGAGACCAAATCAAGGTGTCCAAAGGAATTTAATCGTTATTAGTACTTTGCTTGATATCCTTTTGTTGTAATTATTCCAGATTTTCTCAGAATAATTTTCTCATGTTATAATATCACGCGGAGTAATGTGTCATTGAATTTCTTTAATCTGTTCAAAATGTTATTAATGAGATTCACTAGATTTACTTATTGCTATACTTCATTAATAACAGGATATGTTATAGTTGGTCACAGAATCATTGATAATAGGGTTTTGTTGGATCTAAATGAAAATGAGAGTTATTCCAATTAAGTTTTCAAGAGATCAGAAGATGCTGAAACGCTGAATAATGGAGTGGGCTAAACTTTAGACTATTTCTATTATTTTTAGATGAATTTTTTTATTAAATCTTGGTAAAAATTATTGAAAATTTTAATTTGTTCAAATTGCATAATCCTGTTTTCTGAAGGTTATAAGATTTGAATCTATTTTTATAAGCAAAATTGCAATTTCATTAACTAAAATAGTTATTTTAGCAAAAGTTACCTCTCCAAATTGGACAAATTTAACCAACAAAATAGAAATGGTCTAGACTTTACATTCTTGGCAATTACTACTGAAATTACCTTGACCTAAGTAAATGCAAAGCACGGTCAAACGGTGGAGTACTTACCCTTTATGGAAGGCATTCTAATTAAACTAATAAAAGTAAGTTAATGGCATGACCATTGACCAAGAATAGTAAGTTATTGGGATGAGTCGCATGACCTTTGTCCTTGAAAATCGTGTTTAAGGGAAAATGTTTAATACGCAATAGATTTGACCAAGAATAGAATAATGCGCATTAGATTTTCTTTTGGTTAAACTTTACCACCAAATACATGTAGAAAGAAATTATGGGATGAAAGATGGTCATTTTGATTGACATGTCTAAGTAAATTGAGTAAAATGGGGTTAAAATGGTTTTGGTTAAATTTTTCCACTAAAATCATGCAGATAGAAATGATGGGAGGAAAGATGGCCATTTTGATTGATATGTTTAAGTAAATTGAGTAAAATGAAGTTAAAACAATTGTATTTTTTTTAATTTTATTTTTTATGATTAAGATAGAGAAAATTATATGTTTCCATGATAAAAAGGGTAATACAACATCTCAAGAATGACACTATGATTATTTTATTTTATTTGATCAGTTTTATTGTTTAATTAAATAAATTGGTTAGATCTGAAATTATGAGTTTAATGAGTGGATGTAATAAAAATTTAAGGATTTAATAAAACTAGAAAATATCAACCACCCTAAATGAGGAAATCATGCATACAAGAGTCAAAGACAAGAAAGAGTTAACTACAAAATGGACATGGGTGGTTGCTTCATAGCGATTTATTTTTAACCACATGTATTCTTGGTACGTTGACAAGTGGAGTGTCATCGGTCTCAACTAATGTGCGCATATTGGTGCAACAGATTGGAAATTTTTGACAATTTCGTGTCGCATGGGCTTGGACATTGCATAAAGGACGTGTAGGAGGAGGACGTGGTTTAGTAAGGGCTTTAGGTTCCTTTCCCCAGTCTTCATGGGAGGAGGGGAGAAAATGTTACAGGTATTTAACTGAGAGGGGGGGTGAATCAGTTAAATCAATAATTTTAAACAAATTTCTTCTTTTAATTGAGAATCAATGAAACTATGTGACAGTCATTCTTTCAATGAATTCATAATTAAATGTATGAACAGAAAGCATGCAACACATCATTCAAGCACATGTAAAAGACACATAATTTTTCACGAGGAAACCCTTAAGGAAAAAACTCTTCTTCTTAGGATGTCAAAGGCTTATTAGCTATACATCTCTTCTTAGTTGAGCACCAACTCAACGACGCTACAACCTCTGAATGCAAGCACCAACTTGCTAAGAGCACCAACTCTCACTGTTACCCAGCACCAACTCGGTGAAGGAACCAACCTTCAAATTCTACAAGCACCCACTTGCAGAATGAGACAAAAATGTCTCCCCTAGCACCTCCCTACCTCCCTTACTTGCTAGAATTTACAAATGAATCAAATCACAACAATACAGATGTATCTTGGCTTACCAAACACTCTTCTCTATTCAACATCAACTCTCTGCTCCTCTTATTCTATTCAACTTGTTCAGCACACTCTTATGTTCCTCTGCTCTGCTGTTCTTTTCATATACTCAGCATCAGATCTCCGTTCCTTAGCATTGTTCTTCTGCTCATCAGGTTCAATCTTCTCTGTTCAGCAATATTTTCTTTTGTTTCTGTAATCTTCTCTCTGCCTCCTCCTCATCGTTCTACTGTTCTGTATCTGATATTCATCTCTGTTTAAATACTCATGCTCAGCATGCTCATTCTATGACAATTCTTGACACAGAGTTCCTTTTAATCTACACAGCAAATACTCCTTCAAATAGCCCCCGCTATCAAATATGCTTTCATCTATATATATTACATTCATCGTCGATTCTCATTCTCTCAAAACCATTACAGAAAATAGTTACAGACTCTTCATCTCTCATCGAATAGCAAGCAACAAATAGTTATTCACTTTCTAATATCTTCGAAATTCTTCTCATTACTAAGCTCTTCGTATTCCCATGTTAAGAGGCAGTTACACCATGCGGAAATTCCAACTGTCATTAAAGAACAAAATCCATTCATCATCGTTTTCTACTGAATATTCCAACACACCAAAATCTACACAAGGAGGGCTGTTAAAATAGAAGTTGGTGCTGCCCAGGTTCGAACTGGGGACCTTCAATGTGTAAGACTGACGTGATAGCTGACTTCCATAAGATGGATTGTTATGCCCATGCAACTTAACAGGAAAGAAGGAGCTCATATTTCAGAGGAAAACCTTTATTTCAATGGGAGAATATACTTGTGAGAGCACTGTCTCAATGCCCCTTAGATCATTGATGATTTCATTACCAAATACATGTTCTATGAACTATAACTGGATCGATAGGTAAAACGATATTTTTTTATTTTTTATTTTAGGGAACTTCCCACCCTGGGTTTCAGGGTGTAATAGATACTGAAGCCATTTGCTGGACAAAGACCAACCTCTGCAGTCAATGAGATGTCTAGCGTTGAAGGCATTCCCTTTGCTATTGGAGGATTTTTCCATCATTTGGAGAGCATCATTTCCCATTGACTAGGGTACGCGCATATTCTTGGTGGAATTAGTTAGGGGGCATCTCAATATTACAATTTGTCCATTTGTAGTTGGGATTTAAGGTACTTCTAGAAATCAACATTCAAATTCGAGATACTTTTTGGAAGATTAACTTAGATTGGAATAAACCCAGCCTGCTAGAGCCCGTAGATTCTCCAACTTAGCTGCATCCCTAGAGCATATGTCATATGTGAATTACCTCTATCTTAGACATATTTAGACATCAATGCCAACAGTACAACTGAACACTAGACTCCATCCACTGAACACCATCTTCTGCTGAATATTCCAACAATCTCCCCCTTTGGCATTGATGGCAATATCAACAACTATAGCAACTGTTCACATTTCCCCCCTTTGACATCAAGGGAAAAGGGAAATATGAGCAACTAAAGCACATCTGATTACAAAAAATCCCCCTAACAAGATGCATAAAAGAGATAAAAACAAAAGAACCAGCAATCTGAAAAGTGCATAGTCATAAACAACAATGTCAATGAACACAGACTCCCCCTTACATAATGCATAGGTCATTGTGACATTGACTAAACACCCAACTTCTGTCTTAGGTATTCAAACTGAGCTGTGGGAAAAGGCTTAGTAAAAATGTTAGCTATTTGTTCTTTAGAAGGGATATAATGTAGCTGCATAGCTTGATTAGCCACTTGTTCTCTCAAGAAATGATACTTTATTGGAATGTGTTTCATTTTGGAGTGGAGAACAGGATTCTTGGAAACACTTATTGCACTGGTATTGTCACAATGAATGGGAATAGGCTCAGCATGCTTTACTTCTAAATCACCAAGGGATTGCACCATCCATAAAATTTGAGTATAGCAGGTAGCAGCAACGATATACTCTACTTCTGTAGTGGATAAAGATATGGAAATCTGCTTTTTACTTAGCCAGGCAACCAAATACTGTCCTAAGAAGAATGCTCCACCACTGGTACTTTTCCTTTCATCTACACAGTTACCCCAATCTACATCTGAATATGATATGAGTTGAAAATTCTAATTCTTGGGATACCGCAAACCATAGGACAAGGTACCTTTCAGGTTTTTGAATATGCGTTTGACAGCTAGCAAATGTCTTTGTTTGCGAGCTACTTGAAACCTTCCTAGCATCCCTATATCATGCATAATATCAGGTCTGGATGCTGTGATATATAACAGGCTGCCTATCATGGATCTATACATCTTTTGATCTACTTCTGATAATGCATCATCTTTGCTCAGCTTGCAACCACTAACTATGGGTGTACTCAAAGGATTAGAGTCTTCCATTTGAAATTTCTTTAGCATCTCCTTCAGATATTTCTCTTGAGAAAGGAATAAGCCTTCAGGCTTCTGACTGATTTGGAGTCCAAGGAAATAAGACAGCTCTCCAATCATTGACATCTCAAAATCAGATTGCATTGAGTAGCAAACCATTGAAGAGAAGAGTTGTTAGTATAGCCAAAGATAATATCATCAACATAAACTAGTACAATCAACAAGCCATCACCTTCATGTTTGATATATAAATTGATGTCCACAGGACCCTTTTTGAATCCTTTGTCTTGCAAGTATTTATCCAGTCTAGCATACCATGCTCTTGGTGCTTGTTTCAAACCATACAAGGCCTTTTTCAACTTGCATACATAATCAGGTTTATCTGTGAGAGAAAAAACTTCAGGCTGCTCCATGTACACTTCTTCTTCAAGATTTCCATTTAGGAATGCTCACTTGAAATCCATTTGATATACTTTAAAACGTTTATGGCATGCATAGGCTAAAAACATTCTGATTGCCTCTATTCTTTCCACAGGAGAAAATGTTTCATTAAAGTCTTGCCCTTCCACTTGAGAATATCCTTTACACACTAATCTGGCCTTATTCCTTACAATCTTTCCTTGTTCATTTGATTTATTCTTAAATACCCATTTAGATCCAATGATGTTCTTGTCTGATGGCCTAGGAACCAGTTCCCATGTACTATTCTTCTCAATCTGGTCCAGTTCTTCATTCATTGCAGCTACCCAATCTTTGTCTTTGCTGGCTTCATTAAAACATTGGGGCTCAATTGTAGAGAGAAGAGCAATATGGCATGCATAGGCTAAAAACATTTTGATTGCCTCCATTCTGGCCACAGGAGCAAAGTCTTTCCCTTCCACTTGAGCATATCCTTTACACACCAATCTGGCCTTATTCCTTACAATCTTTCCTTGTTCATTTGATTTATTCTTAAATACCCATTTAGATCCAATGATGTTCTTGTCTAATGGCCTAGGAACCAGTTCCCATGTACTATTCTTCTCAATCTGGTCCAGTTCTTCATTCATTGCAGCTACCCAATCTTTGTCTTTGCTGGCTTCATTAAAACATTGGGGCTCAATTGTAGAGAGAAGAGCAATATGGGACTGTTCAGATTCCTGCAAGATCTTCCTTCTAGTCTGAACTCCTTTACTCTCATCACCAATGATTTGTCTTTCAGGGTGATTCTTTCTAGTTATTCTAGAAGAAGATTGTACAGTGTGCTATTCAGGTTAAGCTTCCTCATATTCTGATAAATCAGATTCTTTCTTCTGGGATTCTTGGACCTGTTCTTCTGTTTATTCATTTGTTTCTTCCAAACATGAATCATCATCATTCCTTTGACTGATACTTCCATGACAATCTTCATCTACTTTTACATCTATGCAATCAACCATTTTATGCAGCCTCTTGTTATAAGACCTATATCCTTTGCTTTCTGTAGCATATCCTAAAAAGATCCCTTCATCAGCTCTGTCATCATACTTGCCCAGATTTTCATCATTATTCTTGATATAGCATTTACTCCTAAAGACTCTGAAGTGCTTAATAGTTGCATGCCTTCCAAACCATAAATCATATGGTGTCTTATCACTATTTGGCCTCAAATGAGCTTTATTAAGGATGTGTACAGCTGTATGAATAGCTTCCACCCAAAAACTTTGAGAAATGTTCTTCTCCTTCATCATTGATCTAGCCATTTGCTGAACTGTTCTTTTCTGCCTTTCCACCACTCCATTCTATTGAGGAGTTCCTGCTATTGTGTATTCTTTCTTAATTCCATGCTCATCACAAAATTCCTTGAACTGTTTCGAGCTGAACTCTCCTCCTTTGTCTGATCTGATCGCTTTAACCTTTATCCCAATCTGATTTTCAATCAGTGCTTTGAAGATATTAAACTTGGAAAACACTTCAGACTTTTCCTTAAGAAATGCAACCCAAATCAATCTGGAATAGTCATCAATTACCAGCATAAAATAGTTTTCTTTACTAGTACCTTCTTTTCTTGATGGGCCACATAAATCTAGATGAACAAGTTGAAGGGGCTTACTTGTAGAAGAAACATTCTTTGATTTGAACTGAGTCCTGGTTAGCTTCCCAATTTGGCAAGGCTTACATACATCATCTCGAGGTCTAGATATTGCTGGAAAATCCCTTACTGCATTTCTGGTTTTGAGCTTTATCAGATGATCAAAATGCAGATGTCCCAGTATTCTGTGCAACAGCCATCTTTCATCGTATTTGCTAAGATAACACTGTTCTTTTTCCTCCTTTAAAACGTAAACATTATTCTCTGTTCTTACTCCTTTGGCAACTAGCTTTCCTAAGGAAACGTTTCTAATTTTACAGTCTTTATCAGCGAACAAGAATTCACACCCTTTGTCACACATTTGGATCACATTGAGAAGGTTGTGCTTCAACCCATCTACAAAGAGTACATATTGAGCCTTCCCTTTACCATTGCTGAGACTTACAACTCCTTTTCCTCTGACTTTTCCTGGAGCATCATTACCAAACGTTACCTTTCCAGCTTTATGTTCAGATAGAGTGATAAACTTATCTTTGTCTCCCGACACGTGTTTCGAACAACCATTGTCAATGTACCAATGACTCCTCTGTTTCTGAACTGAAAGCACAAGATTACAATGACAACTCTCTTTCTTTCTCCATACGTTACGTTCAGCTGTATGTTTCATGCTTGGTTCTGTTTTGTTCTCTTTCAAGTTACAGTCTATAACTTTGTGCCCAAAGTTGTGACATATGTAACATTCATGCTCGTTGTATAGAAGATCAAACGGATTAGCATTTTTGTTTTGCGTTCTTCTTCTAACAGCTGGTGGAGGGATACGACCCATATGATTATATGCTGATTGATGCATCCTTTGTGTATAATTTGACATTCTTCTCTGAACATTTCTGAAATTATACAAACAATTGGCAGCTCTGTGCCCAAAGTTAGAACAACAGAAACAATAACAATTAAAGGATTTATCATACCCGGCTCTTTGCTGATTTCTAAAAGGATAGTACATTGAGTTACAATGTTCACAACACAATTTCTGATCTGTGTACTTCACTATATTATGTGGCTCTTTTCCATGAACTTTTGATGGTACAGACTTGCCTTTTAAAACTATATTTTCTTGCTGTTTAGTATCCTTAGATTCATTTTTATTATTCTCTTTACATGTCTCAACCTTTGTTATGCTGGGAACTTCTATCTGTTTGCTGCTCTGAAACATAATCACCTTAGATGACTCTTTACTCTCTGGGTTACTGCTGTTTCCACCTTGGCCATACCCTAAGCCAAACTTAATCCGTGGAGCTCTTTGTCTATTCAAAATATTGTTTAGCTCCTCTGAAGCTTTGATGCTGGATATGTTCTGATGATACAAGGCTTGATATTTTTCTAACTCTTTCTTAACAGTTACAACTTCCTTTTCTAGATGTTCACATCGGACTTTACTTTCAGCTAACTGCTGTTTTAAAGACTCTTCAATTTTCTTTTCTTCAAGTTCCAGCTTTATTAAAGTGATGTCTTTTCTACTAGTTTCATATTGGATTAACAACTGTTTTTGTTTTCGTTTCTTTAATCTTAGTCTATCAATCTCTTCTAGAGCACTCATCATCTCTCCCACCATATCTACAGTTGCGTATTCATCATTTATTTCATACTCTGTACAATTCTGTTCGAGATCTTCTATGGCCATTAGCATGAAATTGTTTTCTTTGCTCTCATGAGACGATTCACTATCTGATGTTCCTGATGACTCATCATCATTCACAAAAAGAATTTTCTTCTTATATTTAAACTTGTTTTCTTGATTGTATTTCTTCTTGGGAAAACTCTCCTCATCAGCAGAGCTTTGCTCTTTTCTCTTATGGGGACACTTAGCAGCAAAATGCCCTACTTTGCCACAGTTAAAACACTTGAAAGGCAATTTGCCTTTGTATTTCCCTGACCCTATTTTCAGTCTTCTCACAAATTTTGCTTCTAGTTCATCCATATGTGACTCAATACTCTTTTCACCTTTAAAGGAAGCTTCCCTAGATGAGTTTTGGTCTTTACTAATCCTCATTTCATAGGAAATCAATGTTCCTAGCAATTGATCCATAGTTAACGTTTTGAGGTCACTCATTTCTTCTATAGCTGAGACTTTGGGATTAAATCTATCAGGCAGGGATCTCAGTATTTTTTGGACAAGATTTGTATCATCATCTTTTATTTTTCCACCAAGAGATCTCATAGCATTTACTAGTTTATCAACTCTAACGAAGAATTTACTAACACTTTCATCTTCATTCATTTTCAGTTGTTCAAATTTTAGTATATGTGACTGTAGCTTGGCATCTTTAACTTTTTCATTTCCCTCATAGCTATTTACATGTTTGTCCCACATATGTTTTGCAGTTTCAAGATGCATAACCTTTACAAATTCTGATTCAGCTAGACCACTGAGAATAGCATTCATAGCCTTTGCATTAAAAGTGAAGGGTGATTTTTCATCTTTATATTCAACCAAGGCAGGTTTCTTATATCCTGTTTCTACTATCTCCCAAACATCTACCCCTAGAGACATTATGAAGGTTCTCATCCTAACCTTCCAGAAAGAAAAATTTGTACCATCAAATATGGGTGCTTTGTTTGTTGAACCGTCTTGACTAGCCATGTAAATTCTTCAGGATCTACCTTACACTAAAGTCACACGGCTCTGATACCAATTGTTACAGGTATTTAACTAAGAGGGGGGGTGAATCAGTTAAATCAATAATTTTAAACAAATTTCTTCTTTTAACTGAGAATCAATGAAACTATGTGACAGTCATTCTTGCAATGAATTCAGAATTAAATGTATGAACAGAAAGCATGCAACACATCATTCAAGCACATGTAAAAGACACATAATTTTTCACAAGGAAAGCCTTAAGGAAAAAACTCTTCTTCTTAGGATGTCAAAGGCTTATCAGCTGTACATCTCTTCTTAGTTGAGCACCAACTCAACGAGGCTGCAACCTCCGAATGCAAACACCAACTCTCACTGTTACCCAGCACCAAGTGGGTGAAGGCAACAACCTTCAAATTCTACAAGCACCCACTTGCAGACTGAGACAAAAATGTCTCCCCTAGCACCTCCCTACCTCCCTTACTTGCTATAATTTACAAATGAATCAAATCACAACAATACAGATGTATCTTGGCTTACCAAACACTCTTCTCTGTTCAACATCAACTCTCTGCTCCTCTTATTCTGCTCAACATGTTCAGCACACTCTTCTGTTCCTATGCTCTGCTGTTCTGTTCATATACTCAGCATCAGATCTTCATTCCTTAGCATTGTTCTTCTGCTCATCAGGTTCAATATTATTTGTTCAACAATCTTTTCTTTTGTTTCTGTAATCTTCTCTCTACCTCCTCATCATCGTTCTATTGTTCCGTATTTGAGATTCATCTCTGTTTGAATACTCATGCTCAGCATGCTCATTCAGTGACAATTCGTGACACAGATTTCCTTTTACTCTACATAGGAAATACTCCTTCGAACAGCCCCTGCTATCAAATCTGCTTTCATCTATATATATTACATTCACCGTCGATTCTCATTCTCTCAAAACCATTATAGAAAACAGTTACAGACTCTTCATCTCTCATCGAATAGCAAGCAACAAACAGTTATTCACTTTCTAATCTCTTCGAAATTCTTCTCATCACTAAGCTCTTTGTATTCCCATGTCAAGAGGCAGTTACACCATGCGGAAATTCCAACTATCATTAAAGAACAAAATCCATTCATCATCGTTTTCTGCTGAATATTCCAACACACCAAACTCTACACAAGGAGGGCTGTTAAAATAGAAGTTGGTGCTACACAGGTTTGAACTGGGGACCTTCAGTGTGTAAGACTGACGTGATAGCTGACTTCCATAAGATGGATCCTTATGCCCATGCAACTTAACAGGAAAGAAGGAGCTCATATTTCAGAGGAAAACCTTTATTTCAATGGGAGAATATACTTGTGAGAGCACTGTCTCAATGCCCCTTAGATCATTGATGATTTCATTACCAAATACATGTTCTATGAACTATAACTGGATCGATAGGTAAAACTATATTTTTTTAATTTTTATTTTAGCGAACTTCCTACCTTGGGTTTTAGGGTGCGATAGATAGTGACGCCATTTGCTGGACAAAGACAAACCTCTGCAGTCAATGCGATGTCTAGTGTTGAAGGTATTCCCTTTTCTATTGGATGATTTCTCCATCATTTGGAGAGGATCATTTCCCTTTGACTAGGGTACGCGCATATTCTTGGTGGAATTAGTTAGGGGGCATCTCAATATTACAATTTGTCCATTTGTAGTTGGGATTTAGGGTACTTCTAGCAATCAACATTCAAATTCGAGACACTTTTTGGAACATTAACTTAGATTGGAATACACCTAGCCTGCTAGAGCCCGTAGATTCTTGAACTTAGCTGCATCCCTAGAGCATATGTCATATGTGAATTAAATCTATCTTAGACATATCTAGACATCAATGCCAACAATACAACTGAACAGTAGACTCCATCCACTGAACACTATCTTTTGCTGAATATTGCAACAGAAAAAATAGCAGTAGGAGAAGTATGTTGCATACTAGGAGGGGGGTCTGACGCTGTCTCAATAGGTTGGATCGGTGTCAACACGATATGTGGTGTCGGGGGAGGGGTGGGGAGATCCAGGTACCACACATGGATACCCAAAGTGAATCATAAAAGGTGGATAGTAGCCATGACTATCTTACTAACCATGCAGGAAGGTGGAAAGAGGAAGGGGATCATGTGTGCAGGGAAGGAACCCCAATAATTCCCTAAGGTTTGCGGTTTGGGTTGCGACTGAGGTTACAAGGAGGTCAAAATGTTACCATATTTGATAATTCACAAATCCTTTATGTTATTCAATGGAAGAGGGGGTGGTAAGGACAAACAGGTGTTTATCAAAGGAGCATTGGTAAAGTGGCCCCAACAAATGACAAACAGGGAAGGGATGGATATGTTGTTGATGTTAGTGTCGATCGTAGGGAGGAAATTCTCTAGAGTGTCTGTTCCTTTATGACCCTAATATGTAAGTTGATTAATGGTCACATTATTCCCATCACGGGAGAAAATTAAGAGCCAAAATATGGGAGAAGAAATGACTCGCATTGCATACATATAACTACGTCCAAGGAAGAGGTTGTAATCAAGTTGGGCATTGACAACCTCAATTTTAATAAACATGGTTTTTCTATCCAATTGAATGAGGAAATTCGTGAGAACGCCTTGTGGTTGAGCAACATGACCATTGTAATCTTGAAGGGAAGTGGTGGAAAATTGAAAGGTTGGGCATTGATGCTTCTTCCAAACAATGGTTGACATAACACAAGTTGATGTGCCCTCATCAAATATGCATCGATGAATGACCAAATTTTGAATAGTGACCGAAACTTGGAAGGCGATGGATGATGGAATCTGAGGTACTCCCTGATCCAAGTCGAAAGTGATAAACATGGAGTCAGAGGGATGGATGACACCTAATACGGATAAAAAATCTTTGTGTTGTGAAGAACAAGTTTCAAATACTTCCAAAGCAGACATGGGGACACTAATGTGTATAATGGTATTAAGTGTCATAAATGGTGTATGATTGATTAGTATGCAATTGAGGGTTCCTCCCAGGTTTAGGTCAACGTTGGGGGTCAGGTGCTGGGGAATTTTCTCTAGTGTTATTCTGAGGGTTGGGTTACTGGCCACCTCCTTGAGATTGGTTGTTTCCGTGGTTCCTACCTATATATCATCTTCTCCACCCTTGTTGGTTTTTGGGGGAATGTTAATTGTGGAGGTTCTGTTGATCCTATCCCTATCCTTGAGGAGTAAGAGAATTCAGGGACAAAGTAGGTGTAGGTTGCATAGGTGGTGGGTAATAAGTAGGAGCGGTTGTAGTGGCTACAAATCATACTGTCTATCCATTACATGTAGGTTATAGGTATTTTGGTCCCCGAACTTGAGGAAGTGGTGTAGGAGACACATATTAAACTATGGCTTCGAACTGAGCCGCTACACATGAAAAATAAGGGGCATAAGCTAGTTGAGAAACACTAGGGGTGGTACTAAAATAAGGTGGCATTGAAGGAGAGTTCATGTATAGGTGAGGATGCTAAGTAATAGAGCCAACGAATCCATCAACAACATGGGATGCCCATGGTGTATCTCGACGTGAGGAGCCAGCACATGGAGCATCGGGTATAATGGTATACAAATAACCCGACTAGTCATAAATAAGATGAAATTGTTGTGCCTTAAGAATGGCTTCCTTCTTAGTCTTTGGGTGATTAGATGCAACGTCCTTGGCTATGAGGGGAGTAAGGTTTTGAGAAACCAAACCAAGAAATTCTATCGTTTTGTCGACAAGATAATAGGATTTCCTTTCCGTCATCATAACGAATGGGTAACTGGAAGTACTAAAGGAACATCGATGCTAATAAGTAAACGTTTGGATAAGTGGTATGGGGCAGTTTGATCTACCATTTGGTTGCAACACTTGTGAGTGTGCTTTAGAATATCCGCAATTGGATAGAATTGTCCACTATGTTATTAGATGAACAAACTGAGTGGAATGACATAATGTGGTTTTGAGGGTCTTCTCTTTCCTTTCCCTCAAAATTATGGATTTCTTATGTGAATTTGATAGGCATGGGAGGCTACAATGGGTCATGACTCATGGTTTCATTTGTCAATCGTGTCAAATTGGGAAGGTTGAGACTAGCCATAAATGGTAGACTAGGACCTGAACTAGATCGAGGAGGGCCAACAATGATGTTGGGACCGGCGGGCATGTAGTTACCGCGTGGAAATGGGGGTTGGTATGGATGACTTCTAATAGTAGGAGTAGTCACTAAAATGGTGTGAATATCTTGAATGGTGGTAGAAGGGTCAATGCCCCCAAGCTTTAAAGGAAGGTACACTATGAACCATGGTAGTTGCACTATGGACATCACTAGTGGGTAGCGTACTAACAGCAGTGTGTGCAATGGAGAGGGGCCCACTAAGACGAGGACCTATGGGTCCAGCAAACGAGATACCCGATGTGAGAAGTGGAGTGGTCATATGTCCACTATCAACCATCCCCCCTTGAAACGTGTTAGGAGGTGCACCAGTTATGGGCCTAGATGGGGTTGTGAACAAGGTAGGCTCGGATCGATAGGAATCCATATCATACTTAGATGCAGTGTGAGGCTATGAAGGTGGTGAACGACGTTGGATATGCATCCGACAGTGACGGTTCAGGGAACCGAACTAAGGGGTGTTCCCCCTAAGTCTATGCAAGTAGCATGGTGGCGCAATTATGACATGATGGTGTGTTATGTAATGAATGAAGGCGCAAGAGTGTCAAACATAGGCTCGAAAATCCAACTACCATCGAGTGTGAAGAATGAGAGTGAGAAAAATGGTGGCTCACAGGTCAAGAGGCAAACTCTAAAACCAAACTGCAACAATGTGTTACAGCAAGAGAGTCCACAACAAAGTGGCCAAAAATCCAACAAGCAACACTACCTATAAAGAAAATGATGAACTAACCTCACGGGGGACTCACCTTGTTGAACAATATCTTATCACGTTCATTCATAAAGGGGGTTTTTAAATTGTGAAAAATGAGGTCAATATATTAGACTATTATCAAAAGATTTACACCCATTTCTCCACCCCATCCCAGACCTCATCCCCATCCTCCATATTCCCTCACCACCCTCTTTTCCTCTTCCACGGTGGCTTGTTACATTATATAGCCAGTTGGAATTTATCGTCATACATCACCACTTTGCCCACTCTAGTCCATGCCCTCTCCCACCATGCTCCTAGTGTTTTAGCCAACATCGATGTGGCTACATCCTCCACTATGCCATCCACCCTAGCATCAGAGCAGGTTGTACATCCCACTACTCCACCTGCCACCCATGAGGAGCTGTCGATTGCTCCACCTGCTAGCCCCGAGGACCAGCTTGTTATGTTCACGGTGAGATTGATTAGTTTATGAAAATCTTGTTCAATATTAAAAAAAATTAACATAGCAGTAAATTGTATGAGTTATATTACTGTTTAAATGTTGTAGGGTGGCATTGCTAAGAGACTTGGATCACAAAGGAGGGTAGCCCACTCACCACTTACGGTCTCATCTCAGGTGATCTATTTAGAATTTGAAAACATAATTTTGATATTTAAATTGTGTTTTGTACTTGTATAATTTCCTGTAGGAGTTGACATTTGATTGTTGTCATTTCAGATCCTAATGGGAGGTGGTCGAAGCAGCCGGGAGAACTGAGCTTCTTCTAGCTCGAAGAAGAGGAAGATCGATTTTGGAGTTGGACCTGGGAGCTCTGAGGGTGGCCAGGAGGATTGAGAGAGCCTCCTATGTACACTAGCCATGATGTGGAATTTTGGAACGAGTTTCCATATTTTGTATAAGGCACGAGTTGCCATATTTTGTATAGGACATGAGTTTCCATATTTTGTATAGGGCACGAGTTGCTGTATTTTGTATAGGACATGAGTTTCCATATTTTGTATATGGCACGAGTTGCCTTATTTTGTATATGATTGGATAGTTTTGTACTTAATATATAATTTTGTACTTCTTTACAGTATTAGTTTACAATTGACGCGCTTGCAATACTTATTGTTGACAAAGCAATAAAGTCCATAATTTCATAAAAAAAATGCATAAAAAAATAACACTGTAGGTTAGTTAACAAAAAAATACACAAATGCAACAAAATACAGTCTTATTCATTGTCCAAATTTCAATAGAAAGAACTTGTCTACCTTTGGTATTTACATAGTAATTCTAACCTTTGGCCTTCTACTCAATTTTCTACCCTTGACTAACCCTAGGACTGTCTATCAAAATAGACTGTAATACTACCTATTAGGCAACCATAAGACACACCTAAACCATTATATTCTATCCTAACCCTTGCTAAAACCCTTTCCCTAGACTCCTACCTTTCCCTCTCTCTAAAGAAAGGCTTATTCCTTTCATTTCCACACTACTTAGACCCCCACGACTCTCCCTATATATATGATTGTAATATCGATTTTGGACAGCCCTAGAACAACACTAACTCATCCTAAGATTCCCTAACATATTCACTATAATATCCTATTTAGCACAGCCCTAATAGCCTTCTTACCCACCTATCATATCCTAAGTTCACTTCCTTGCCTTCCTATCTTATCCACTCACTAATGCCTCACCTCAAATTTGTTTATAATCCAATTTAAGGTGGCACAAAGACACCCTAAAGGGACTGTATATAAACAATCATTCCTAGCCACACTTAAACAAATTTGACAGTGGTATATAAACATACATAACTTGGAAAAATACTAGAAAAGTCGTTGAATTTCTTCCAAGTCATTGTGTCATCAAAAGCAAAGTGAATATACTTCTTATCATTCCTACTTGACTGGAAATTACATCTTGGATTGTCATAAGACATTTTACTTGACTGGAAATTTGATTTGGTTTAACAGTCCCATTGGCTTGGAAACTTGTCACTTATAAAATTGTTTATCACTAATGTTTACTTAAAAATATTGTACCTTTGTCTTGGTTAGCTAAAAAGTGAAATATAGGACTCTCATAATGCTAAATGCTTGGTTGGAAATACTTTTATGTCGGTTGCAAGAGAGGTTGAATTTGTATGATATGATGATAACGTCCCATCAACACCACTCACATGCTTCAACCACATGCATAATTGAAATTAAAACATCCCATAGTGCTAATGTCCCATAAAAATTGTTCTTCCTTAACAAATAAAAAATGAAACAAGTTCATGAACATGTGTCTTCTATAACGATCTATTGAGCACTTGCAATTTTAATGAGCTATTGTACTTGTTGCAATTTTAATGATTTAAGGGTTAGCATGCATAACCTAGGGTTTAGAATCCATGAGGAAACCCTAACCCTAATTGAAGTTTAAACGTTATCATGCATAACGTGGGAAATTTATAATCAATGAGGAAACCCTAACATGTAATATCCTATTTAGGGCAGCCCTAATAGCCTTCTTACCCACCTATCATAGCCTAAGGTCACTTGCTTTCCTTCCTTCCTTACCCACTCACTTCCTATATTTTCATCCCTATTGATCCTTCCTTTGGTAGCGACATGTTCTGTTTGGGTGTATAATCATGGTTTGAAGGGTCATTTTGGCTATGATGACCTATCCAAAGGTCTACACTTAGGATATCTAACAAAATAAACACCATTAAAGTTTACTTAACAAATTCAACCCAGAATTATCTCAAATTAGCATGCATAACCAATGCTAGAATCTACCCAATCATAAAGATAATATAAGATAAAATTCAAATCTCCACACTATAATTGTTTTCCTTGTTAGGGTTTATAAACCCTAATCATATTTCATCATAGACGCACATGGCATTTCAGGAAAGTCTAGCTAGGGTTAGCATTTCAGGAAATTGTAGCATGTAACTATTCATCAATTACAATAGTGTTATCTAGGGTTTAGGATAACAAAGAAATTCAATTCGTAACCTAGGTTTTAATTCAATTGTAACAATTTGACAATTTGAGTATTGTTCCTAGCATTTGCACACATTGGTATTTGCATTTGTGAACATATGAAATAGTAAGTAGTTCATATTAATCCCAATAAAATTATTTCATGTATGTGCATAGCCTAGGTATAGGGCCTTTTGGTTTTTACTTAAATGATACTAACCAATCTAATGATATATACCTAAGGAGGTCATAAAACCCTAGTTCCATCTCATAACTTGTGAACCCTATTTATAATATGCAATTTGTAGTTCATGAAAACCTAGTTGGTTTTCAATTTGTAAGTGTATCCTAGGGCTATATGGCCATTTGGTTTTTACTTAAATGATACTAACAAGTATAATTTTATCTTCAATCCTAAAGAGTTCATAAAACCCTAGTTTGTAGTTCCCTGTCTCAATATGTGAACCCTAGTTTTATTATGTAGGTTGTTGGCTTATATTCTAGTACATCAATAATATAATGCCACAACATGTGCTTCCTTAGTGATATCTAGACACATTGGGCCATGAAAACATGAGGGGGAGGGCCATTTTCAACCCAAGTTATAGCATGCAATTGTAGTTCATGAAACCCTAGTTGGTTTAGGATGTGTACATGTACATGTGTTTCTACTTGCATCTCATAACCTGTAAAGAGTTCATGAAACCCTACCAACTAATATAACATACCATAACATACTAACAACATACCATTCTAACATACCATACCATACTTTGTAAAAAAAAAACATACCATACCATACCATACCCTACAATACTAACATCATAGTACATACCCTACAATACCCTATGATACTAACATCATACCATGTACTAACATACCATACCATACCATACAAACATACAACATACCATACCATTTTAGTTCCATCACATAACTTGTAAAGAGGTCATAAAACCCTACTTCCATCTCATAACTTCTCAACTCTAGTTGTAGCGTGCAATTGTAGATCATGAAACTATAGCATGCATTTGTAGTTCATGAAACCCTGGTATGCAATTGTAGTTCATGAAACCCTAGTATGAAAGTCTCAATGAGATTGTAGTTCATGAAACCGTAGGTTTGTTTCTCTTTTCCATTTCATAACTTGTAAAGAGGTCATAAAACCCTACTTCCATCTCATAACTTTTCAAGCCTAGTTATAGCATGCAATTTGTAGTTCATGAAACCCTAGCACGCAATGGTAGTTCATGAAACCATAGGTGTGTTTCTCTTTTCCATCTCATAACTTGTAAAGAGCTCATAAATCCATATTTCCATCTCATAACTTGTAAAGAGCTCATAAATCCATATTTCCATCTCATAACTTCTCAACCCTAGTTATAGCATGCAATTTGTAGTTTATGAAAGCCTATTTGGTTTTACATTTGTACATGTACATGTGTTTCTACTTCCATCTCATAGCTTTTAAAGAGGTCAAAAAACCTTAGTTCTATATCATAACTTCTCAACAATAGTTATAGCATGCAATTTTAGTTCACAAAACCCTAGTTGGTTTTCAATTTGTACATGTACATGTGTTTCATCTCATAACTTCTCAACCCTAGTAGTAGCATGCAATTGTAGTTCATGAAACCCTAGTATGCAGTTGTAGTTGATGAAACCCTAGTATGCAAGTCTCAACAAGATTGTAGTTCATGAAACCATAGCATGCATTAAGGTATCCACACTATAATTGTTTTCCTCATTAGGGTTTATAAACCCTAATCATCTTTCATCGTAGAAGCACATGGCATTTAAGACAAGTCTAGCACCAGTTTTTACGTCAACATGTCTATCCTAGGATGATTCCTCAAACCCTAGGTCTTTATCTATTGCATCAACACAAGCACCAAGACCTCCATGGAAAATCAACTAAACTTAAAAAAATATTTTTTCTAAGAAAGGAATCAAACGAAGCTTGAGAATTATCAAGTTAAGTTTTCCATGGTATTTCCCTAACCTCCATGTATCACACAAGAACATGACTGCAATATCAACAAAGACATTAGCTATTTTCTTTGTTCTTCTACAGGGTTGGAACCCTAATTCTACCTCCTCTTCCTTGACAACAAGAGCTATAGATTCTGCAAGACAACCATCAATTACTTTAGTATTATATCTCCTTCTCCAAGGTTTACTTACATATATGAACCCTACTATGCTTATGCATATCCAAGTTTCATCATGTAATGCATTCATCCTCTAGTTGTGTACCACATCTTCTTGTTCCCAATGCTCCTCGACATATGTGTGAGAGGTGGTTACAATGCTGCAATGCTTATCCTCAATATGTGTTCCAAGGTGGTTACTATAGAACTAGGGTTTTGTACATTAACACCATGAATATACATCCCTTTAGGGCACTCTTTCCAAGCATATAACATATCTAGAACCTCTTATTACAACAAATTACAACATCAATAAATCTACTAAGAAAAACCCTAGCTTACGAAACCGATGCACAGTGGAGTCATTGGTCCATTCAAACATAGTGGAGAGGGCTCACTAGAGGTAATGGCATGCTATGATACCAACGGTGTCGACGGATCATCGATCCGACCTCCATTTTTTGAGTTATGTTGAGTTGCAAATCGCATGAAAATGTCATTCACGGACACTTGGTCACTCTCGGTATGGGAGCAAAAAATGAAACGGAGTAGCAAGATTGCATGTTGTTGACTCAGACAGGTGTGTATGGACAATGCTGACATGGGAACACAATCAATACTGGCACGGAGGAGGGTTTTTCATAGTTGACCCACTAGTGCAAGAGTTGCATTGAAGTAAACTGAGCAAAACCCTAGTTTACGAAACCGATGCACAGTGGAGTCATCGAGCCATGCAAACATGGCGGAGAGGGCCCACTAGAGGTAATGGCATGCCAGGATACCAATGGATTCGACGGCTTATCGATCTAACCTATAGTTTCCAAGTTATGTCGAGTTGCAAGTCGCACGAAAATGTTGTTCAGGGACACTTGGTCACTCTCGGTCCAGTAGCGAAAGACCAAACGGAGCAGCAATATTGCATGTAGTTTGCTCCAATAGGTGTGTATGGCCAATGCCAACATGGGAACACCACCAAGACTGGCACGGAGGAGGGTTTTTCATATTTGACCCACCAATGCGAGAGTTGCTTTGAAGGAAACTGAGCAAAACCCTAGTTTAATAAAATGATGCATAGTGGACTCACTGGCCCATGAAAACACGGTGGAAAGGGCCCACTAGAGGTAATGGCCTTCCAGGAGACCAACAGAGTCAACAGCTTGTCGATATGACCTACGATTTTTGAGTTATGTCGAGTTGCAAGTCGCATGAAAATGTCATTCAAGGACACTTGGTCGCTCTCGATCTGGGAGTGAAAAACCAAATGGACCAGCAAGATTGCATTTCATTGGCTCTGATAGGTGTGTATGGTCAACTCTCACATGGGAACACCACCAAGATAGGCACAAAGGAGGGTTTTTTAGATTTGACCCACCAGTGCGAGAGTTGCATTGAAGGAAACTGAGCAAAACCCTAGTTTACGAAATGGATGCAACGTGGAGTTATTGACCCATGAAAACATGGTGGAGAGGGCCCACTAGATGTAATGTCATGCTAGGAGACCAACAGAGTCAATGAATCATTGATCCTACCTACAGTTTCTGAGTTATGTTGAGTTGTAAGTCACATGAAAATGTCGTTCAGGGACACTTGGTCACTCTTGGTTCGGAAACAAAAAACCAAACGGAGCAGCAAGATTGCATGTCATTGGCTTTGACAGGTGTGTATGGCCAATTCTGGCATGGGAAAACCCCCAATACTGGCATGGAGGAGGGTTTTTCAGAGTTGACCCAGCAGTCGGAGTGTTGCATTGAAGGAAACTGAGCAAAACCATAGTTTATGAAATTGATGCAATGTGGAGTCACTGGGCCATGAAAACATGGTGGGGAAGTCCCTCTAGAGGTAATGGCATTCCAGGAGACCAACAGAGTCGACGGCTCATCGATCCGACCTTCGGTTGCCGATTTATGTTGAGCTACAAGTCGCATGAAAATGTCGTTCAGGGACACTTGGTCACTCTCAGTCCGAGATGACATGCTAACTATTGGGCATGGTAAGAGCATTATTAAAAGGTTGAAGAAGGGCTTGGGAAGTCAATTTTCAATGAAAGATTTGGGTCCAACACAACAAATTTTGGGCATGAACTATATTTCTCCAAAAAAGGATAGAAGAAATGTTATATAAACTATATCTCTTAAACATAAACAACTCTTTGACCTTGCTCTGTGTTATACGTTCTGCTTTCTCCTTAAATTCTAATTATTGAATCAAATAGAAGAAGGATAAAAACTTACTAAAATAACAATTAAAATTTAGAGATGAAAGCATAATGCACAAGTCAAATACCATTTCACAATATTAGAGAGAAAGTTGCAGAGATAGTGGTTTACCAAGAAGGACATGTAGAGAACAATATAAAGTCCAGAGTTAGCAAACTTGTGAAGGACATGAAGTTTAAACTCCTGTAGCAAAGGTAAGAGAAACATGGGTGAAATATTAAACCAGTGAAGGGTGTCTATTGAAGATACATGCATCAAACATTTTCACTTGAAAGTTACATTCAAATAATTCAATCTCTAATTAAAAGGAACAGAGGGAATATAGAATGAAAATGACGAAATTTTTTATTCTTGCATAGCTTTTGTATTCTTGCATTGTCAAAAGTAGAGAATCGTGTGCTTGTGCAAGCTAACACGTCAAAATCTATTAAAAGACAAGACGATCATGAGTGGTTGAAATTGACAGCTACTACAAAAAATACAAGACGATAATGATAACTTACTCCGCTTTCTATGTGAACTCTACAAAATTCTTTCCCTTTCCATCTATATCGATGTCCTATCTGAATATATAGCATGTATAAATACTTATTACCAAGATGGTGCAGAAAATAGATCATACTTGGTAATAACTAATTATACACGCTATATATTCAGACATGACATCAATATATATGGAAAGGGAAAGGCTTTTGCAGAGTTCACATAGAAAGCGCAGTAAGTTATCTTGATCGTCTTGTCTTTTAATAGTAGCTGTCAATTTCAATCACTCATGGAACTGGCATCCAAGTGGAGTGTAAGCACAATTACCCAATCTCATTCAATATAGCCATCTAGATCCTCTCTATTGCTAATTTCCTCCATCAATCTCTCGTGCTCTGAATGAGGCAAGAAGTAATGTACCTTGGTTTAGTTCTTCGTTGACATTGTCAGTAGATGGATGTTCATGCCAAAAATCAAGTTTGTGAAGTGATAGACCACAGAACCTGGTCTGTAATCGATGAATACATGCCCACTAGTTCTTCTTGATTTCCCATCTAGTGTAAGATATTCACCATCAACCACCATCAAGCCAATAGGAAATTCATTTCCTTCATCATCAAGTAATGATTCGTTCAGGATTTGCTCACCTCGAATAATCCGTGACCCATTCATTGTCTTTCGGGGCAACAACTGGATATATGTGTCCTAGTTGTATAAGATCTGAGATATGGGCATAGTCTGTCGAAATCACTGACTGACCCTCCTCTAAGTGGGTTGTTTCACCAAGTACACATGGGTCTACTACAAGTGGCACATGATCCCAATCATCAACCTAATCCATGCATTCACATTCATCCCATTCGCAACTTCTACAAGGGATGCAAAAGCAAGCAAGTTTCTACGTCCATATTTCAAATAGGGGGCTGTTTGAGCTTCCAGCCAAATGAAATCCATGTGTTCCTTGTACTGTGCCACAACTATGGGAACGTGATAAATCTATGTCAACCAAATGCCAAAAATTCCTAACTGGCCTTCTTACCACTAAAGTTCAGTATGAAATTGTTGTTGAGCACCATTGAACTATGGATTATGCATCTTTGTTATGGGGGTTTCTAGTAAACCTCATATCCTCCCTTCATAGTGCGGTCTTGATGCATGTACCAGCCCCGTCAAGCTCACCTTTTCCTTGCCTGGTGTCAAAGTAGTTCCATATATGAGGCACATTATAAGTCTTATGTAACATACTCATCCATTGGAAGACTCAGTAATTTTTTAACAGGCCCGCACAACCATCTGGCCATATCCAATGCTGATCCATCTGTATATCTCCCTCCTTTAGCTGATCATAGAAAATTAAAAAAAAATGTTACACATAATGCAGATCATGGCATCTGTCATCACGTATGTAAAAGTTTGTCTCATTTTGTATTATCCTGTTGTTAATGCTGCTCTCATGGCCATTCCCATACGTAATATGTACCATGATGTTGACTTGGTCAGAATGGTAGTATTGACTATGAATTTCATTTTGTGGCTGAAGGGTGTAGTTTTCTACAAAATCCACAATTGACAATATGGTCCCAATGGGAAATTTGTCCCTGCATTTTCAATACTACTCATCCTGCCATCGCGCTACGTGCACATGTTGAACATACTGCTCAGTTTTCTTGTAGAACTCCATCAAAAAATCACATACCCATACCTATTTCCATGGAAACGAGGGTCGTATTAGAATGTGACCTTTAAAGAATGTAGATGTAGAAACTGAACATGTAAGAGGGAAAACATGCAATAATCATTTGCACCTGTGTCTTCACCAATGTAATCTTTTTACTTTCCTTTGCACTATCTAATTGATAGGTTACGTACTTGAAGCTCTGCATCTCCATGCTGATATTGCCAAATTAATACTTATCACTTCCATGAATGCAATAGTTCAAAAGAGAAAACCCACTACACCTCGAATAATTCCCATATAGACATGATTTTCAATAGTGCTTTTGTCCTTCATGCTTTGGACACATGATGCTAACGATAAAATCTCTTGATGTATTCGGTGGGATTACAGATTCATTGCATCTTTGCTCAAGGTTAGTATGCAAATCACAAAATATATGTTTATACGTGTCAAAAAAATATTCATATTATACATGGTATCTACAACCGCATGTGTCGATCAATGCATATATGAACGTACCATCGTTTACATTTCTCAAATGACCTTTGGTCTAGGTTTAATTGTGTGTGGTCATTCTTGAATCTCTCATAGAGTTCAGTCTGTGTTGTGTCAATGAAGTGTTTGATGTGGGGTTCACATTCAGTAGAACCTTTTCTTAGCTTTAGCACATCTCTTTGATTAGATGAAGTTCTGGTATGATCATGCGAGAACCTTTGTACTAATTCCTTGACAGCATCAATTAGCTTCATATCTCGATGAGGAAACCTGTTGACAAAATACCAACACTCTTTTCCACCTGAAGTCTGCAGATTTCTCTTATAACAGAGTACTTCTAAACATTTTTTCTATTTAATTTAAGTATTTGAGAAGTGTGTGAAAGGAGGTGACGTTGCCATGTGGACTTGACTACAACTAATTCTGATAACACATGACGAGCTGCACAGATATTTTTAGTACGAGACATCTTCCTAATCACATTAAAAGCAAATTGGATATTTCTAACAATATGATTGTTAACATCTAAACTTCTAACCATCTTTATGCCCAGAATTATCCTAACAACAACTAAATAATTTGACTTTAACAAACATAGTAATAATTGACATTTACCTGCATTGCCTTTGGATTCAAAATATTCCTTCATTAATTCATTACATTTCCAATCGATAGTGTGTTTGGGAAGCTTACCTTCAAGGCATGACATGCAACTTTCATCCACATGGATATGTCTAGGAGTCCTTTTTCTTGTAGTAGATAGTCGAGGTAGGGAAGGTGAATATTAGCTACAGATCCCAAGGCTTCTTTGTTGTCATGAATCATTCACATGTTGGTCCATATTGGGAGTGTGATCGACATGGTTGTGGTCTTATGGAAGAGATTGAAAATTAATCATTTCTTCTAGGTCCAATGCTTCATACGCAGCATCTCTCAATACACTTATGTCTTCAAGAGCTTCAACATGGATTGTTGATGGATTGTTGGTTGGAGACTGTGTTGATGTTGGAACTTGAGTTGGGTCCGTTGGATGCAACCACTTCACTCGGGGTTCTGAAGTAGAGGTTGTTACATCATCAAATCTATTAGGATTAGACCTAGTATCGGTGTAAATGTCTCGACCATGTCTCACTCTCTCCATTGCCAACCTGGCCTTTTCTCTTACCTCATTTTCCTTTTCAATGGGCATATTCCTTCTAGTTTTTCTTGCTCTGTTACGTGAGTTTCCCATATCCAACAGTTTCTTTATCAAAACTATGAGGTCTACCCCTGCATAAGAAGCAACAAATTAGTTATTAGTTCCATTATACAAGATACATGACACGTTCCAACATAAATAACTAAATTACAGATATGTTAGTATGCTAATTATTGGCATTGATACATAATCATTGATTAAAGGTTTCTCTTTATGTTTGGACCAAATTTTCATTTCTATACTCTAGTTGAGTCAAGTAAAGATAGTCAAGTTTGTAGGTATTACAGCTATAGGATTCTGACTTCCTTTGTGTTCAAAAAGTATTGGAAGTCCAAACAATATGAGTGAAATGAGGAGGTTGCAAATTCCTCAAAAAAAGGAGAAATCATTGAGGTAGAGGCATCCCTGTCAAGCTCAAAGTCATGTTATGATAAATCTAGCATGAAGAGGGGAGCATGGACAAGTTGGTGAACTATTAAATATGGATCCTCTCCCATGATTGCTTCCAAGGTTTTTATACAAATTTAAGAGTCTCAATAGAGAACCTCATCTATGCCATCCTTGTGGGAAATTTAAGTATATTAATGTGCAAATGGTTATTGGTCTACATTGCATACTTCATCTTGTATAGAGAATATGGACAACTTGGTGAACTATTCAATATGGGTCCTCTCCCATGATTACTTCAAGTGTTTTTTTTAAATTGAAGAGTCTCAAGATATAACTTCATCAATGCCATCATTGTGTAAAATCAAAATATATTCATGTGCAAATGTAAATTAGCTAACATGGCATACTTCATCTTGTATGGAGAATATGAGACTTGTTTAGATGTGAATTTGGGATTTATTCTTGTGAAATTAAATGTTTTCTATGAGAGAGATATTGTTGTAGGCATATCATAAAACATAAATCAATGAAATGATCTGAAAACTTGTGAATTAAAACAATTATTTACAACTCACCATACCTATTCAAAATTATCTCTTCTTCCAATGAAAACTTGTAGTGTGAATATTTCCACTAACTTCCAGGACCACTGAATATGTTTGTTAGATTCAAAGCGTGAGCTTCCATCCAATATATCAAAGAGTGGTGATGGATTGTGAACCAAATTGCATAGTTGAGGAGCAAAAAACACGTGAACAACAAAATAAAACCCATGAGAATAGGTAGCAATCCAGGGAATTCAAAACTCTACTTTTTTTACCTACTAATAGGTGCGCGCACACGCATGTGTGTATAAGACCCCGCATGTGCATTGACATGCATGCAAACATAAACGCACGTGCGCCCCTGCCTAACATTTAGAGCATTTACTCACTAACATTTATTTCATTTAATGACTAACGTTCTTCAACAACAACTTCGTATTCATGATTATTTCGAGTATTTTTACAATATAGTCTAAAACCTATCATCATCATCACCACTAAAATATAGTCTAAATCTATCATCGTCATCGTCATCGTCATCCTGATCATCATCGTCATCACCATCATTGTTTATCATCATTGTCATCATCATCATCATCATCATCATCATCATCACCAACATTTTTCATCATCATCATCACCATCTGCTTCCTCATCATTGTCATCGTCCTTGTACTGTACCGCTGATACCTTAGGCTATAAAACATTCAATAAGTCTGCAAAACAGAATTTTAGTAATCTTTTCACCCATTCAAACATTTATGTTGCATTCATAATCATCATCATCATGTAAACAAAAGAAATAAACCAGCACAACATAGTAATACAATGAGACAACCAAATTCACGTGGTTCACCCCAACCTTGGGGTTACGTCCACCAAAGATAGTCCAGACCAAACCGTCTGGATTTTTTTATTTTTATTAAGTATTCCAACAAGGTTACAAATATGCAGTTCCAATACTGCAGCCTTTCAAAATATATCTCTTATAGTATGGAAACACTATAGCATTCCGACACAAACATAACACCAGAGCTAAAATCAAACGCTGGTGTAGCCAATTATTCTCGATCCTTGGATAAGACGCATGCATACAAAATAATACCAGAACTCTATCAAAACAAAAGCATGGTATGTTTGTTCCACATATTTTAATTAATATATGCATAAACTAGTATTTTAGGACTTTAACAAACGCCTATAAAGACCATAAATCCTACTTGTGTTACATATCCAAGATTACCTACAAAAATGGCATAACATCTCACCCAGTAGAAAAAAGGAAAAAGAAATACTAGGCTTTAACCAATCTCAGCGCCAAGCCAACTAATCGCAACACAGTCCTTAACTCTTGAAACACATCAATACAAGGAGGGGGGAAAATGGTGTTGAGGTCACATTCACCCATTTCAATTTTCAAGAATGGACTTAATGAAAAAGCTTACAAAGTTTAGCTTTCAGCAAACTATCTATTCGTTTAACAAGATATTAATTCATTATGAGGTTGTGGGGATCAAAAGACATACCTCACATCCCCATCGCAGGGAAAATAGAATGACCTTAGGAAGCTCTCCAATTTTTCATCGTAGGAAAAATAGAATAACTTTATGAAGCTATGAGCACCAAACTCAACTCCCAGTCGTAGGAAAATGGATCGACCATATGAGGCCGTGAGCATTAAAGAAACACCACCAGTTTACCATTGTGAAAAATAAAAGAACAAATTTATGAAGCCATGAGCACCGAAATACTGACCTCATCTCCCAGTCGTAGGAAAATGGATCGACCATATGAGGCTGTGAGCATTAAAGAAACACCACCAGTTTACCATTGTGAAAAAGAAAAGAACGACTTTAAGAAGTCGTGAGCACCGAAATACTGACCTCAACTCCCAGTCATAGGAAAATGGATCGACCATATCAGGCTGTGAGAATTAAAGAAACACCACCAGTTTACCATTGTGAAAAAGAAAAGAATGACTTTATGAAGCCGTGAGCACCGAAATACTGACCTCAACTCCCAGTCATAGGAAAATGGATTGACCATATGAGGCCATGAGCATTAAAGAAACACCACCAGTTTACCATTGTGAAAAAGAAAAGAACGACTTTATGAAGCCCTGAGCACCAAAATACTGACCTCAACTCCCAGTCATAGGAAAATGGATCGACCATATGAGGCCGTGAGCATTAAGGAAATACCTCCCATTTACCATCGTGGGCAACATAGAACTACCTTATGAGTCGGTGAACGTCAAAATATAGACCTCAACTCCCAATCACAGGAAAAATAGAATGACCATATCAAGCCGTGAGCATCAAAGAAAGACCTCCTTCAAAGAGGAGATCGCACCCCATTCCTCTTTTTCGCAAGGGCGAGTCCCCCCGTCCATATATAACAGTCATCTATTAAAATAAATCCCTGCCCTTCGACTTACTTTTACCAGAAATTGCAGCGGCAGAAATACGAGCATGCCGAAAATGTTGAGAGTGAATTTAATGCCCATGCCAGAGCAGCGCAATTAATTCGTCTCTCGTATGGCAGAGCAGAAACCGAATCTCCTCTCATATGGCTGAGCAGAGCAATTAACGTTGCTGCTGAAATGCCAGAAATTGCAGAATGCCGAAATGCTTGCTGCCATTGGTGTAATCACTGGTTCTCTAAAACCCTTTTTCATTTCCGCCATGAAATCCATTCCCATAGTAATTATTAAATTAGGTAACGCTTGCTTGATTCAAGGAAATAGCCGTTCTATGCCAAATAGCTGTTCTATGCCAGCTACTCAAGGAAATTAAATTAATATAAGTATTTCTGTTTTGTAAACACTATGCTTTTTATATATATATAAATATATTTTTGTATAATTTTCTCAAATATACAAATTCCAGTATATGTATATATGCATAAAATTCCATTCTACTATGTAATGTTTCATTATTATATAGTGTGCCTAACAAGCTCCACTACTCAAGTTTATTTGGCTAAGATGCTTCCAATATAGGGAATTTTTTTTCTTGCATATAAATGTATATATTCTTGTTATTATGCATATATAATGTTTTATAGTTTATATGTCTTCTTAATTCCCTTGATTAAACATGAGGTGGAAGTAACCTCGCTGAGGTGAAGGCTTCTATTCCTCATAAAACCTCATTAAGGTCTACTTGTATTTTACATTTTGCAGTTACCTTTAGATAATCAAGTGTGTTTTATGCGAAAAGTTGTTCATGTTCAAACCCTAGGCCCGCAAGCCCGCAATATGTAAATTACCAAATTGTGTGAGGAAACGACTAGTGTCTCCTAAGTGGCTCAAGGTTGAAGGTGAGGATGGTGGCTGGTTCCTACGTCAATACTCGGTGATACCCAGTTACCTTTACTCGACCTCGAGGTTATCCTCATTGATTAGCCTTCCCTAGTGAATTGGTTTCCAGTCGTTTTATGTTGTGCAATACGTTTCCTTGGTTTCCCTCCTCTCCATACTTGGGAATTAATCACCTACTTAGTGAGGTTTTACTGGTGGGGCCTTAGCCTTGAGCTCCTCAACAGCAAAACAAGTACAATAACATTAACCATCACAAAATACTTAGGGCATTTAAGAGGGATATTACATCCTCTCCCCCTAAAATTAACACCGTCCTCGGTGTTTTTGCTCTTCAATAACTTTTTCTTTCATTTTGAGTCGTCCAAGTTTGCTTGTATTTCAAGTCATGATCCTGCATTTAAAATCATACATATGCATGCATACTAGCATTGAAATGTAAAACTCAGAAATACAATTTTATATCAGTTCTATTGCCAATAACATATAAGTACCAGTTTTACCTATACTGGACGTACCTTTCCCTGGCATTGTTCTCTTCTTTGGATGTCCTCTATCCTAGCACACCAAGTGCTAACAGTACTTCAAGTACCAATTCAAGCCACCCAACACGAGGATGATACCAAACCTTCGTGTATCTCCTCTGTGCTATTCAGGGTGCTTGTCATTATTCTTTTCTCTGGATGTTCGTTCATCCCAGCACACCAAGTGCCAATTTAAGCCACCCAACACAAGGACGATACCCTGTACCCCTCTTAGGCGTATCTCCTTTTTGTGCTCTTCAGGGTGCTTCACCAAGCTGAGGCACTCCGTTCTCGCACACCTCCACAACACCTAGAGGTTATTCTCTTCACAGAGTCCCCCAACTCATGTGACAGTCCTCTAATGTGTGCGGAACGAGTCTTAACCAAATGTCTTACATCTGCGCATCCTCAGAATGCATAATGGTCCCTCGCTGGCCCAGGGGAAAACAAGGTAGATTTTAACCACTACCTCCATCACCACTCCCTCTTCTGGTGATAACTTTATACACATGACATTTAACTCATCATAGTCCTGGAGCTTTAGCCTTTTTCATGGCCATAAATCCCCATGCCTACAAGCACTCTATGGGTGTTAGTTTATCATCTTATTAATTCAAAGAACATCAAAATTTTTGCATAAGTCATGCCTTACTTTATTCATCCGATAAGATCCTTTTATCACCAAAATTGACAAGAAGGCATTTACAAGAAGCCACAAAATCTTTTCAATTTCTTATACCAACACCATTTACAAGAAAACACATAAACCTGAGAATTTTGACAATGCAATCACTCATTACCTTCAATTTATTATAATAGAAAAAAAAAATCACTCACTGTTGCCATTTTATATATACTGCATCTAAACTTTTTAAAGTGCTTGCCAATGCCATAAGATCAACATCCAAACCTGTTAACAATTCTAAGCAAATTAAATTGCCTGCAATAAGCCTCACCACAATAAGGTCAGGAAATCCCAATCGAAAAGACCAATTAAACAACTACTTTTAGTTAAACTATCCCATCTACAATATCCATAATTAAAATAATTTCAACCACCGAGATGGGCATCCTGCTGATAAATAATCAAAAACAAAAACCTGAGATAATCGTGGACATCACCAGTTGTAAGAAAAATCAACAGCAGAGCTGTCTCCATGAAGTTGGTGTCTGGTAATACTATCAGCCATTTCCATCATAATGGTTGGCGTGCTTAGCTGTTCAAACCACCTTCAACTACGAGCAATTCAGGGAGCCATACTCAATCCTTAAACCACTCAAATCAACAAAACCAATTTGCACCAAAAGGTTATATTATTCAAATAAAGCATACAATATTGATTCTTGAATAAATAGATATTTGCATACTAATTACTGCCAAACATATAACCCCTTCCATTAATTACTACCATTAGCTTGCATCATAATATCAACGCCATCAAGCACTCTATCAAGTTTCAATATAATGTACAAGTTCCTAACAACTTATATTCCACGCACTTAAATCATTCACAAATAAAGATAGAGCTCCCAATATTCCATGAGAGGTGTAACATGAGCAAAATAGAACGGCATCAAAATCAATAATCAAGGTGGTATTAATAAACATCTTGTCAAGAAAAGGACGTCTAATAGCTGAAATCAGAATCAAAATCCTTTAGTCCTAATCTTTACTGTACAACTCATTGAATATTGCTTTTAAAACAACCCTGTAGAACAATTATGCAAGTCTGTCGTGTGCAACTTTGGATCAGAAATCATACAAGCTGTAAATTGTGGAGGATCGAACCCATAAAAGACTGGCCTGAAAGGTACCCATCGAACTGCCTAGTAGATGATTCAAATAAGTTAGAAACAAAAATAATTGCACAATTTTAAAACATACAAACATACACCTATCAATCATTGAGACTCTCTATAGCATATTAATTTAATGTTGCCCTTTTTAGCCATAATTATTATAAACTACTTTTACCTTTTCTCAGCCCTCTTATGACCTCACATTCCACTCAAAATACTTTCCTTCTTATATCTATCTCAATCCATTACACTTTTCCCTTCTTATAAAAATATAATGAGCTTCACACCAAAACTCTACTTCCATCTTTTTCAAAGCACGGTATTAATTATACAACACACATTCTTGCATTCGATTCAACCATGTGTCGAGTCATGTATGTAGAGAAAACCAAGTGCGCCAACGAAGTAACTCACGTTAAAGCTGAACGTGCTAAGTTTGGTGTTCATCGATTTGATAACTAGGATTGGTTTTGGTTTCGTTTGAGCTGGGAAAATCACTTTTGTTAGTAACTAGACATCCATCAAAGGAAAATCATTAAAACGAAGGGCAGATTGCCTCTATTCATACCCATTCAATTAGTGGAAGAAAATCAAATAAAACAGTGGAAAAAAATCACCCTTTTACACATCCTAAAAGAATCAGGATGTAAATATCTCAACCCAAGAAATAAGATCGCTTAATAGTCAAATGATATAAGAAGGATAACCTCCCCTCATGTTGGAAGACTACCAAATCTGATGTAAAGTCACAGGGACGGTTCACAATTTGCATTTAAAAGAAGGGAGATATAAGGATCTTATATCCAACACATAACTCTTTAAGTGATATCAGAATTTATACCGAAATAGATAAAAAATAAAATAAAAATAAAAAATAAAAAATTGCAGCAAGCTTCAGTATGGATCCTACTACCCTTCCGTTTGATTCCACACATTTCAACTAAAAGGGGAAAACAGACCTAGTCTTATTAATATACAGCATTTTCACAAGATGGATTGGCTCTCGGCAGAAGATTAGGTTCTGTCAATCTTCAGCATTCCCCAAATGGGTCATCTCACAGCAAAATAAGGAACTCATACTAACCTGGTTCTATCACTATACAGTGTTACCAAAAAAAAAAAAAAAGGATCAGCTCATAATAAAAACAGGTTTAAACAAAAATTGGTTCTTGTTCTATTAACTTATAGCAATTTCTCCAAATGGATTGATTTACAACAAAAGATAGCAGTTCATATGGATCTGGTTCTTACAGCGATTCCATAAGATGGACCAGACTCATCAAAATAATCTCATCTCGGGGTTTTTTCCTATTACACACTAACGCAGAGATGCACAAAATATAAATTTGATGCCAACAACATATATATGTGGACTTAGTTTTTTGAAACTTATTGCACGTTTTCCAGGAAAAAGGCAAGCAATCAATACTGCTTCTTGGAAAGATTGGTAAATCAAAACATATTTTTCAAAGTAAGAACTCATTATTCGATGTAAAAACTTGTTAAAAGATATTTTTCAAAGTAAACATGTTTTTTTGTAATCTGTTGTAGCAAAGACAAAAAAAAAAGGGCTTGAGATCGCCTCCAGCAAATGCGGGGGCTTGGGAGGGTGAAAACAAAAAGACAATATTTTGAAAGATCTGTTAGGGCTTGCCAACCAAGAAAACACTTTAAAAAAAATACAACAATATTTCCAAATATCGATTAGGGCTTCCTAGCCAAGAAAAGGATCAAATAACAATATTTCTTGACAGATACCTCAACTCATTAAACATTTCTTATAAACCTATTTGAAATAAAGAACTGTAAGCAGTACCACCCAGTTACAGGGTTAAAACAAAAAATAGAATACCTAATGCCCCCATAGATTAAGTGATACGTTATTTTAGAAAGGCTACGATCAAACTAAAAATAACAACGAATGTACGACTTAGCCCTAATTTTAATAAAACTGCGCTTGGACAGAAACGTGGAAGCAAAACTTAATGCAAATCAAACCAGGCCATGACGGTGAGAGGAAAAAATTGTGTTTTGTGCAAAAAACAAAGCAACACGAGTAACACATTTGACTTACAATAAGAGTATGGTCCCACAACAGGACACTATCACCATCATTGTTAATATTGAAGGAAGCCATTTTTTTTAATGATGTTTACATACACATTTGGACTTCTATCCCACGGCCGTTTTCTAGGTGGGAAAATCTTTTCATACCAATAATGCCTCATAATAACTATCTTTTACATTTTATACTTATAGATGGAACATTCAGCATGCAAAGGAACTTAATAGAGTGACTAGCATGGTACTCATCTCGTTTTCATTCGACAACTAATCCAGGGAGAGCATGAACTGATCCATAGAAAGTATGAACTGCTGCATCGCAATTTCTTCCAAATGTAATCCTGCAAAACTATCTTGTTAGCCCATTGTTAAGGGTCCAGTGTTGTAGCTGGCTCTGATACCATATGTACTGTACCGCTGATACCTTAGGCTATAAAACATTCAATAAGTCTGCAAAACATAATTTTAGTAATCTTTTCACCCATTAAAACATTTATGCTGCATTCATAATCATCATCATTATGTAAACAAAAGAAATAAACTAGCACAACATAGTAATACAATGAGACAACCAAATTCACGTGGTTCACCCCAACCTTGGGGTTATGTCCACCAAAGATAGTCCAGACCAAACCGTTCGGATTTTTTTATTTTTATTAAGTATTCCAACAAGGTTACAAATATGCAGTTCCAATACTGCATCCTTTCAAAATATATCTCTTATAGTACGGAAACACTGTAGCATTCCGACACAAACATAACACCAGATCTAAAATCAAACGCCCGTGTAGCCAATTATTCCCGATCCTTAGATAACACATAGGCATACAAAATAATACTATAACTCTATCAAAACAAAAGCATGGTATGTTTGTTCCACATCTTTTAATTAACAGATGCATAAACTAGTATTTTAGGACTTTAACAAATGCCTATAAAGACCATAAATCCTAGTTGTGTTACATATCCAAGATTACCTACAAAAATGGCATAACATCTCGCTCAGTAGATAAAAGGAAAAAGAAATACTAGGCTTCAACCAATCTCAGCGCCAAGCCAACTAAACGCAACACAGTCCTTAACTCTTGAAACACATCAATACAGGGAGGGGGGAAAATGGTGTTTAGGTCACATTCACCCATTTCGATTTTCGAGAAGGGACTTAATGAAAAAGCTTACAAAGTTTAGCTTTCAGCAAACTATCTATTCGTTTAACAAGATATTAATTCATTATGAGGTTGTGGGGATCAAAAGACATACCTCACATCCCCATTGTAGGGAAAATAGAATGACCTTAGGAAGCTCTCTAATTTTTCATCGTAGGAAAAATAGAATAACTTTATGAAGCTGTGAGCACCAAACTCAACTCCTAGTTGTAGGAAAATGGATCGACCATATGAGGCTGTGAGCATTAAAGAAACACCACCAGTTTACCATTGTGAAAAAGAAAAGAACGACTTTATGAAGCCGTGAGCACCGAAATACTGACCTCAACTCCCAGTCGTAGGAAAATGGATCAACCATATGAGGCCATGAGAATTAAAGAAACACCACCAGTTTACCATTGTGAAAAAGAAAAGAATGACTTTATGAAGCCGTGAGCACCGAAATACTAACCTCAACTCCGAGTCATAGGAAAATGGATCGACCATATGAGGCCATGAGAATTAAAGAAACACCACCAGTTTACCATTGTGAAAAAGAAAATAATGAATTTATGAAGCCGTGAGCACCGAAATACTGACCTCAACTACCAGTCGTAGGAAAATGGATCGACCATATGAAGCTGTGAGCATTAAAGAAACACCACCAGTTTACCATTGTGAAAAAGAAAAGAATGACTTTATGAAGCCGTGAGCATTGAAATAATGACCTCAACTCCCAGTCGTAGGAAAATGGGTCGACCATATGAGGCCGTGAGCAACAAGGAAATACCTCCCATTTACCATTGTGGGCAACATAGAATGACCTTATGAGTCAGTGAACGTCAAAATATAGACCTCAACTCCCAATCACAGGAAAAATAGAATGACCATATGAAGCCGTGAGCATCAAAGAAAGACCTCCTTCAAAGCAGAGATCGCACCCCATTCCTCTTTTTCGCAAGGGCGAGTCCCCCCGTCCATATATAACAGTCATCTATTAAAATAAATCCCTGCCCTTTGACTTAATTTTACCAGAAATTGCAGCGGCAGAAATACCAGCATGCCGAAAATGTTGAGAGTGAATTTAATGCCCATGCCAGAGCAGCGCAATTAATTCGTCTCTCGTATGGCAGAGCAGAAACCGAATCTCCTCTCATATGGCTGAGCAGAGCAATTAACGTTGCTGCTGAAATGCCAGAAATTGCAAAATGCCAAAATGCTTGCTGCCATTGGTGTAATCACTGGTTCTCTAAAACCCTTTTTTCATTTCCGCCGTGAAATCCATTCCCATAGTAATTATTAAATTAGGTAACGCTTGCTTGATTCAAGGAAATAGACGTTCTATGCCAAATAGCCATTCTATGCCAACTACTCAAGGAAATTAAATTAATATAAGTATTTCTGTTTTGTAAACACTATGCTTTTTATATATATATAAATATATTTTTGTATAATTTTCTCAAATATACAAATTCCAGTATATGTATATATGCATAAAATTCCATTCTACTATGTGATGTTTCATTATTATATAGTGTGCCTAACAAGCTCCACTACTCAAGTTTATTTCGCTAAGATGCTTCCAATATAGGGAATTCTTTTCTTGCATATAAATGTATATATTCTTGTTATTATGCATATATAATGTTTTATAGTTTATATGTCTTCTTAATTCCCTTGATTAAAGATGAGGTGGAAGTCACCTCGCTAAGGCGAAGGCTTCTATTCCTCATAAAACCTCATTATGGTCTACTTGTATTTTACATTTTGCAGTTACCTTTAGGTAATCAAGTGTGTTTTATGTGAAAATTTGTTCATGTTCAAATCTTAGGCCCGCAAGCCCGCAATATGTAAATTACCAAATTGTGTGAGGAAACGACTAGTGTCTCCTAAGTGGCTCAAGGTCGAAGGTGAGGATGGTGGCTGGTTCCTACGTCAATACTCGGTGATACCCAGTTACCTTTACTCGACCTCGAGGTTTTCCTCATTGATTAGCCTTCCCTAGTGAATTGGTTTCCAGTCATTTTATGTTGTGCAATATGTTTCCTTGGTTTTCCTCCTCTCCATACTTGGGAATTAATCACCTACTTAGTGAGGTTTTACTGGTGGGGCCTTGTCCTTGAGCTCCTCACGAGCAAAACAAGTACAATAACATTAACCATCACAAAATACTTAGGGAATTTAAGAGGGATATTACAGTCCTCATCCTCATCATCATTATCAGCCTCATCCTCATCATCATCATCTTCATCACCATAATTTTTCACCATCATCATCATCGTCATTGTCATCCTCATCCTCATCATCCTCATCATCCTCATAGTCATCATCCTCATCATCATCATTGTCATCCTCCTCCTCCTCCTCCTCCTGATCATCATTCCATTACAAATACTTGGAAATAAAATCAAAGAAAATTTTCAACTAAACCTATCATCATAATCACCATTGTTCCTCATCATCGTCATTATCATCATCATCCTCATCGTCATCCTCATCATCATTACCATCATTGTTCATCATCATTGTCATCGTCATCATAATCCTCATCCTAATCCTCATCATCATAGTCATCATCCTCATCATCGTCATTGAAATCATCCTTATCATCATCACCACAATCATCATCATCATCATAATCATCATCGTCATCATCATTTTTCCTCATCATCGTCAGCATCGTCGTCATCATCATTTTTCACCAGCACCATCATCATCGCCATCATTGTTCATACTCATAGTCATCATCCTCCTCCTCATCATCATAATCTTCGTCGTCAACATCATCATCCTCATCATCGCAATCATCATCATCATCATCATAATCATTATCATCATAGTAATAGTCATTGTGATCATCATCCTCATCCTCATCATCAGCATCACCATCATTGTTCATCATCATAGTCATTATAATCCTCCTCCTCCTCATCATCATCGTCATCAACATCATCATCCTCATCATCCTCATCATCCTCATCCTCTTCATTATCATAGTCATCATCATCATCATCATCATTGTCATCATCATCATCACCAACATGTTCGTCATCATCATCCTCCTCCTCCTCCTCCTCCTCCTCCTCATCATCATCCTCATCATCATCGTCATCATCACCAACATTGTTCACCATCATCATCATCCTTGTCATCATCATCATCATCATCATCATCATCATCATCATCATCATCAACATAGTCATCATCATCATCATCATCCTCATCCTAATCCTCATCATCATAGTCATCATCTTCATCATCGTCATTGAAATCATCCTTATCATCATCATCATCATCATTGTTCCTCATCATTGTCAGCATCGTCGTCATCATCATTTTTCATCATCACCATCATCATCGTCATCATTGTCCATCCTCATAGTCATCATCATGCTCCTCCTCCTCATCATCTTCATCATCAACATCATCATCCTCATCATCACAATCATCATCATCATCATCATAATCACTGTCATCATAGTAATAGTCATTGTGATCATCATCCTCATCGTCATCATCATCATCACCATCATTGTTCATCATCATAGTCACTATAATCCTCCTCATCATCATCATTATCGTCATCAACATCATCATCCTCATCATCTTCATCAACATGATCATCATCATGATCATCATCATCATCATTGTCATCATCGCCATCACCAACATTGTTCATCATCATCATCATCATCAATCATCCTCATCATCATCATCATCGTCATCATCACCATCGTTGTTCATCATCATCATCATCATCGTCTTCATCATCATCATCATCACCATCCTCATCATCATCATAGTCATCATCCTCATCATCAGCATTGTCATCATCCTCCTCCTCATCATCATTGTTCATCGTCATCATTCCATTGCAAGTGCTTGGAAATAAAATCAAAGCAAAGTTTCAACTAAACCTATCATCATCATCATTATTCTTCCTCATAATCGTTGTCATCATCATCATCCTCGTCCTCATCCTCATCCTCATCCTCATCATCAACACCATCATTGTTCGTCATAATTTTTAACGTCATCATCATCCTCTTCCTAATCCTCATCGTCATAGTCATCATCCTCATCATTGTCATTGAAATCATCCTTATCATCCTCATCATAATCATCATCATCATCATCATGATTGTTCCTAAGCACCGTCATCATCATTATTGTTCATCATCACCATCATCATCGCCGTCATTGTTCATCCTCATAGTCATCTTCATAGTCATCATCCTCCTCCTCATGATCATCGTCTTCATCATCAACGTCATCATCCTCATCATCGCAATCATCATCGTCATCATCATAATCACTGTCATCATAGTAATAGTCATCATGATCATCATCCTCATCATCATCCTCATCATCATCATCACCATCATTGTTCATCATCATAGTCATTATAATCCTCCTCCTCCTCATCATCATCATCAACATCATCATCCTCATCATCGTCATCATCCTCATCCTCTTCATCACCATAGTCATCATCATCATCATCATTATTGTCATATTCATTATCCTCATCATCCTCATTTTCATTATCATCCTCATCATCATCATAGTCATCCTCCTCCTCCTCCTCATCATAGTCATCATCCTCATTTGATCATCATTATCATCCTCCTCCTCCTCCTCCTCATCATTCCATTGCAAATGCTTGAAAATAAAATCAAAACAAAGTGTTTACTTATCAAATGCGCACGTGCGTCTCTAACGCATGCGTACAAAGTAGCACGAATGCACTTTTAGTGCGTGTGCACCCAGAGAGCGCGATCGCGCTTCTAGTGCGTGCGCTTTATGTCTTAAACTACACATGCCCGTGATTTAAATTTAGAATTTTGGCGACACCTTTTTTCCAACCAATGTGGTGGATGATTGGGCTGCTTTGTTTTTAGGTTTGGGTTGCCCAACCAAGTGGTTTGGACCGTCTTATGACATAAAAACTTGTTTTGTACCACTTTTTCTATTTCGTGCATGATTTTTCATATGCCACGCTTGTCCACTATTAATGAAAATTCACACACTTGTTTAGCTCTGTCTGTAGATTCTGAATATGTAATTTTTATTTAAATCTATTATCTTTTTTTATTTTTTATTTAATTTTAAATGGACTAAAGTCAATATAACACAAAAGGTAGGCTATTTGCATCGGCTATAACTTTTGATTGCCTCACCTATTTAAAAAACGAAAAAGAACCTGCACAAGAAGACACAAAGACCTACATCCAAAAAAAAAATATCATTCATTGACTATGTTAAGACCAAGATGTGGTGGACCAACGCTTGACCTTGTCATTTTAGGGTGTCACTTACTTCCTTTGTTTGAAAACTAAAAAATATAACATAAATAAATATGGAAAAATATCGCTGCACTAGACACACCTGTTATCTACAACTCTATATAATTTTTTTTTTTAAATTCCACCATTCGCATACCAAACGAGTGGACCAACGCAAACATATTCATTATTTTTTGGGAAAAATATAACATACCAACCTTACAAGAACCTCGTTTTTTGGGATTTATGCTTAGTTTCCATAAATAAAAGTTATATATTCTCGAAGGTAATATGATTGTCCACGTTTCAAATTCTTACACCATATTCCAAAAAGTTGTGTAGATACCTCTAATATTGTTTTTTGAGGTTCATATTTCTGTTTTTCCAAAAGTCCATTGCAATGAACTTGTCATAAGTGACCAGCATTAGCTTGCACAAGCCTTTTAATAAAAAATATATTAATTTAACTAATATTTTATAATTCCAATAACTTTAAAATATCACATTTACTATGTTTTTCTATGGATTTTAATAACTTTATTAGCTTCCATTTCAATAATATTATTAATATTTCAATTTAAATCATTCAATATAAAATTTCATTTACATTTAATTTATTTAATTAAATCAAAATTTACCATCCTATATTTAGGTAACCACCCTTCCATTTAAATAATTTCACTAAATAACTGTAACCACCCTTCCATTTAAATAATTTCACTAAATAACTGTAACCACCCTTCCATTTAAATAATATCACTAAATAACTACCTCTAAGTTTAAATAAATTTAAAATTCAATATAAAATTTCATTTACATTTAATTTATTTCATTAAATCAAAATTTACGACCCTATATTTAAGTAACAACCCTTCCATTTAAATAATTTACCTAAATAACTACCTCTGCCTTTAAATAATTCCATTAAAGTAACTACCCTTGCATTTACATAATTCCACTATTGATACTATACATTTAAGAGATTCTACTAACTTAACATATAAACTTGAATTATCAGTGAGATGTAAAATAGTTGGTGGCACGGTATGGTTAAGGCGCCCCCTATGCTTAAAGGTCGCAGGTTCTAATCCCTTCAGATATCAAAAAAATAATCATGTTAAGGGTTGGTGCGAGTGCGATCTTCTGATGATTTTGACGGGCTTAGATGCCCTAGTGGTTACTTAGCCAATAACAACACCGCTTTGCCAACAAAAAAAACCATATAAACTTGAAGTAAACCCACTAACTTCATTCCACTAACTTTTGACCTGTAAACTTGAATTAAACCCACTAACTTCATTCCACTAACTTGAATATTCCACTAATTACTTGATATCAAAATCGATTAACTTGAATTTAAAACCATTTCCAATAGCTTCTTCATATAGTTGATAAAGTCAACTTTGATAAGATAAATTAATATCTCGATAGCTTTATATACAGATTGATCCCAGACACATAATACATTAGCAATGCACCTTATGCAAGGGTTGGAAAGAGAGTGTTGTGAGATGGAAGCAAAAGATCCCGCTCAACCAGTTGTTGATCTCACTGAAACTTCAAAGCACTTTATGCAAGGGGTGAAAAGAAAGTGTTGTGAGATGGACCCTAAAGATCCTGCTCAACAAGTTATTGATCTCAATGAAACTTCTTCAGAGCACCTTATGCCAGGTCTGAAAAGAAAGTGTTGTGAAATGGACTCCGGAGATCTTATGCCAGGTCTGAAAAGAAAGTGTTGTGAAATGGACTCCGGAGATCTTATGCCAGGTCTGAAAAGAAAGTGTTGTGGAATGGACTCCATAGATCTTGCTCAACAAGTTAATAATTTCACTGAAAGTCCAGTTGTGAAGACAATACAACAAGAAGCTTTGTTGGAGGATTATGACCCTAAGCTGCTGCAGGAGACTATGCAACATCTATGGGACGAATATCAGCGGACGGTGGAAGATAAACCTATGCTGCGGGGGATTGTCAACCAGATATATGGGACTACTTTCTTGACAGTCTTGATGATGGCCCTCTGCCACAGGAGAATCTGCAAGGGCCATGCGAAGACGGCCCTCTGTTGCCTGAGAACCAGGAAACAGTCCCAAATATAATGGAGAAAACTCCTCTAGCATTGCCGGTAGCTAATACTAACATTGATGCTGAAAATCCAATGCCGTCGCATGACAATGTCCAGATGAATGGCACTGTGACATGTGTGGACTCTCCACAGACACATGTTGAAGATGGTCCTCTAGGGGAAGATATTCAACTGCTATTCACGAGCGAGGAACCAGTTTCAGCTAAGACGGATGAAGCAGCTCCATCATTTGCTGAAGCCGCTGAAAATCCATTGCTGTCGAACGACAGTGTTGAAATGAATCTTGACGGTAATGTGGAATATGACGCAGATCTGCTGCAGCAAAATTTTCAAGATCTATCGGGCAACTCTCTGCAAATAGTGGAAGATGGTTCTATAATGGTGGAGAATCTTCACGAGACTGTGCAAGATGAAGCTGCTCCAATCGAAGCCGAAAACAACATCTTCTTCATTCTCGACGGCACTCATATACACCTGAGGAAGATGTGTCGATGATTGAAGATCTCCACTTCTTCTCCATGACCGACCTTGAAGCTGATGCCAATGCATCGTATCTTATTGGAATTAGACATTTAGGGTTTGTGAGGCTCACATTTTGGTTTCGTTATGCTCACATTTTCATTTAGGGTTCAGGATTCTCACTTTGTATTTGGAGCTAGCTTTTTATTTTGGAATCTGAAATTTCTTTTTCATTTGGGGTTTATGTTTGTAACTTTGTTTTTGGAGCTTTCTTTTTATTTAGGAATGTGAAATTTCTATGAAATGAAAATTTTAATTGAAAAAAAGACGATTTTATTCCAGTATTTAGTACAATTTTTAATCATACCAAATCAAGGTGTTCAAATGAATTTAATCAATAATAATACTTTGTTGGATTTCTTAGTGTTATAATTAATCAAACCACTAATTGGGTATTAAAAATATTGTTTTATTGGATTTCCTTAATTTTATGTTAATTAGAAATATGGAATAAATGGTTAATTGATTATCAATCTTATTAATAGTGATTCACTCCGTTAAGTAATAGCACATTGTTTTTCATAAAGTAGCTTTTATATTAAATAAATGTAAAATCATGGTTTAAAAACACTCCATTCTTGGTTTGACTTAAATAAATGTAAAAACCATGGTTTACAAATTTGTAAAAATTCCATGCTTCGCTATTGCCTGATAGTGTTTCACTCCGTTAAGTAATAGCACATTCTTAATCATAAGTAACTTTTGACTTTAATAAATGTAAAATCGCAGTTTACAAAAACTCAATTCTTGCTTTAAAAAAACTCCATTCTTCACCATTGCCTAGAAAATTGAGTTGAGTTAAATGGAAAAACGTATAATATGGAAAATAAGACTTTTTATAGGTTAAACTTTGCCATCAAATTCATGTATACAGAAGTGTTATTAAATGAAGCATAATAAGAGGGACAACATGGTCATCTTGATCGACATTTCTCTGTGTACAGAAGCGTTAAGAAACAGGCAGATTTGTAGAGCTATAGTTTACGATGGATATTATTTATTCGATTTTGTTGTCATCCTTAATTGCAGACCGTTTAAGTAGTCTTGAGATTTAACTGTATCCTTAGTTGCAGAATATTGAAGCTTTGTTACTGTATCCTTAGTTGCAGAATATTGAAGCTTTGTTTAAATATTGCCGGAAAAGACAGAGACATCAATATTCTCTTGGAAAATACAACATGAATACTAATGAATGTATACTAGTCTTATATTCATCTAGAATCTCAGGTTTTCTTACAGATTAGAAAAAGGAAATTGGTGAGATGACTGTGTGTGAGCCTGCCACAAGATAGTACTATTAAGAGCAACTTCTTCGAAATGTAAAGGTTGAAAATACTCTTTAAGCAAAGCTAAATCTGATATTGCATGATGATCACAATACATTTGCAGTCACTTGGTAATATAGACCAAACTTTGGTCTAAGTACTTTAACCATTATCATCATAAAAAGCTAGTTCTATTTTTTTATTTTTGTAAATGTGTGAAATTAATTCTATTTTCTATTATGGTGTAGTTAACTAATTCATGCATATTTAAGCATGCTCATTTTTAACATTACTTTTGCCCAACCCTCTAAGGTTTGGAAGAAGGCCAGTACTCAGGTTCAATTCAGCCATACAAGGGCTGTAGTAGTGATTCCAATTAACAACAATACAAAAAGTAGTAATGATCTCAATCTAGATATAAATTTCTGTATGTATTTGATTGATATTACTATATTTTATTACTCTTCATGGGTTCTATATCAAATTTCTTTTGCATTTAGTCCATTTTTCAGAATATCTTATCAATCTTATAAGTGCGAAAATCATATAACCCAACAGAAAAATAACAAAACAATAATACAAAATTATAAATCATGTATAGTCAATATAACACATGATTTATCTGGTAAAACTTTAAAAGTAAAAATGGTCCAAAGATATCTGTTTTTAGTTTGCCAAATCCTCTTAAAGAAATCAAGTGAGCATTATCTTCTCACTTCTTACCTTGACTTTTTATTATAATGGAGGATGCCCAGCCTTTTTATACATTATATGTAATACTATGACCACATAACAGCTGTTACCAAAGCTATGTGTCTAAAAGCCAACTGCTTTGACCTAAAAACAATTTTAGGTTAATGACTCATTTATCTAACCAAAGTTAACCTAATAATTTAAAGGAAAAAAACCACCTCCTTTGACCTAAAACAAGATTTCTTACCCAGATTTCAATAACTTAACATCAATTAGCCAACCAAAATTAACTAACAATTTAAGGATCAAAACAAACTACTTTAATCAAAGACAATATTTACCTAAAATTTAAAGAACTTAACATTAAAATTGAATTAAAAATTACTACACATAACAGACATTAAAAAATTATTAAACTTAAATGACATTATAATTCCAATAACTTTGGAATAGAGAATCACAATGCAGTTGATGGAGTCTGAGTGTATAGTCATTCTGATTGTAATTGTAGTAACATATTTCACATTATTCTATATTATGTTTCATTTGTATTTACTTATTTAGTAAACTTGTTGAAGTCCAATTTCACTCAAGGAATTTAAGCATTTCAATTATTGTTGTATTTCATAGATGCTAGCTACTTCACATATAAATTTAATAAAAAAAGTTAAATTTAAATGATACTTTATAATTCCAATACCTTTAAGATATTAAATTTTATTTAATTTATAGATTTATTTGGTCGATTTAACAGTTCATAGTATGTGTTTCTTCTTAAGTGGTTATAGGTTCAAGTTCCAAGGAAATAGGGTATGTATATTTTTATCCTTTCGGAAAAGAGATCCCTTGTCTCTTGAATATCCCTTGTCCCACAAACAAGAAAGTCTTATATAATAAATTGGTGTCTTGATGACCTTAAAAATATGTTATTATTACTATTATTTCCTAATTACATTTAACTAATCCTTAACAGTTCAACTTAAACTACTTTATATCACATTTCCTTTACATTCCATTGATTTAATTAAACCAAATTTACCATCCTTAACAAACATAAATTTACCATCCTTAACAAACATGTATGTTCAAGCCATCCAACGGACCAACAGAAAAATCAACAGTTGACCTTGCTATTGGTTTCGTTGGATGACCCATAACCACCCTAAGATTCTAATAAGTTTAGATATAAACTTGAATTTAAGCCACTTCTAATCAGTTTATTTAAAAGTTGATAAAGTCAATCTTGATGATATAAATTAGTATCGAGGTAACTATATATACAGATTGATCCCAGAAACTAAATCTACAATTCGTTAGTAAGAGTAGCTTATCATCATTGTTGATAAGATTGTATGTCGAAGACTTCTAAGATATTTAAAGAAAGATATGGATCTTTCTCAGGAGATATGGTCCATGGGACAACATTCTTCAGAGACAACATATGGTCCATGGGACAACATTCTTCAGGAGATTCTACCACTCGAGATTATGCAACGCAGAGCTTTGAAAAGAAAAATCAGACTCAGTATCGACGCCAGAGAGCCTGCAAGATACATGGGTATTGGTAATACCAGATCTGGTAACTGGTCCGTTGAAGTTAGATATCTCGGTGAAAGAGTATGGCTGGGGACGTTTCAACGTCCCGAAATGGCAGCTCTGGCCTACGATGCAGTTGCCATAGCATTGCCAAGAGAGCGGGCACCTAAGCTGAATTTTCCCCATGTAAAATATCAATTACCACGACCGCTTTCTCTCGAAAGGGATGATTTAAAAGCTGTTGCCAAAGAAGCAGCTTCTCTCGCAACGCGAGAGAAATTCGACGAATTAATTCTGCCTTATGAAAGTGAGCAATTAGGTCCATGGGACAACATTGGCCCTCTGCTGCTGCAGGAGAACCAGCTGGGACAAGAAACTGCTAACGGCATTGTGGAGCTGACTCTTGACGACATTGTGGTTCAGAGGAACGAGATCTGTACTGGATGGAGTTGGAAGATATTTAGCTGGAAGTTCTGATCCGCAATGTATTCTATTTTTTATTTTGTTTTCTTCCATTGGAGCTCACATTTTGATGAGAAACTTCGATGTTTCAGATGTGAAGTTTTTATGAAATGGAGTTTTTTTAATGAGACCAAATCAAGTGTCCAAAGGAATTTAATCGTTATTATTAGTACTTTGCTTGATTTCCTTTTGTTGTAATTATTCCAGATTTTCTGATGTTATAATATCACGCAGAGTAATGTCTCATTGAATGGTTATTTATAAATCGTATTATTAATGAGATTCACGAGATTTACTTATTGCTATACTTCATTAATAACAAGATATCCTATAGTTGGTCAAAGAATCATTAATAATAGGGTTTTGTTGGATCTAAATAAAAGTGTTAGTTTATCAAAGATGCTGAAATTCTGAATAATGGAGTGGGCTAAACTTTAGACTATTTGTATCATTTTTAGATGAAATTTTTTATTAAATCCGGGTAAAAATGATTGAAATGGCAGTTTTAGTTTGTTCAAATTGCAAAATCCAGTTTTCTGGAGGTTATAGGATTTGAATCCATTTTTACAAGCAAAATTGCAATTTCAGTAACTAAAATAATAATTTCAGCAAAAATTACCTCCAAATTTCGAAAAATTTAACCAACAAAATTACAAATGGTCTAGAGTTTACATTCTTGGCAATTACTACTGAAATTACCTTGACCTAAGTAAATGCAAAGCACGGTTTACATTCTTGGCAATTACTACTGAAATTACCTTGACCTAAGTAAATGCAAAGCACGGTAAAACGGTGGCGTACTTACCCTTTATTGAAGGCATTCTAATTAAACTAATAAAAGTAAGTTAATGGCATGACCACTGACCAAGAATAGTAAGTTATTGGCATGAGTCGCATGACCTTTGTCCTTGAAAATAGTGTTAAGGGAAAATGTTTAATGCGCATTAGATTTTCTTTTGGTTAAACTTTACCATCAAATTCATGTAGAAAGAAATGATGGGATGAAAGATTGTTATTTTGATTGACATGTCTAAGTAAATTGAGTAAAATGGCGTTAAAACTGTTTTGGTTAAAGTTTACCACCAAATTTATGTAGATAGAAATTACGGGAGAAAGATGGTCATTTTGATTGATATGTCTAAGTACATTGAGTAAAATAAAGTTAAAACAATTGTCACTTTTTTTAATTTGATAATTTGTTCAAAATGTTATTACATCATAATGAAATGGTTATTTATAAATAGTATTATTAATGAGATCCACTAGATTTACTTATTGCTATACTTCGTTAATAACACGATATGTTATAGTTGGTCACACAATCATTGATAATAGGGTTTTGTTGGATCTAAATAAAAATGCTAGTTATTCCAATTAAGTTTTCAAGAGATCAGAAGGTGCTGAAACGCTGAATAATGGAGTGGGCTAAACTTTAGACTATTTGTATTGTTTTTAGATGAAATTTTTTATAAAATCTTGGTAAAAATTATTGAAATGGCAGTTTTAGTTTGTTCAAATTGCATAATCCAGTTTTCTGGAGGTTATAGGATTTGAATCTATTTTTACAAGCAAAATTGCAAGTTCAGTAACTAAAATAGTTATTTTAGCAAAAGTTACCTCTCCAAATTTGACAAATTTAACCAACAAAAATACAAATGGTATAGAATTTACATTCTTGGCAATTACTACTGAAATTACCTTGACCTAAGTAAATGCAAAGCACGGTCAAACGGTGTCGTACTTACCCTTTATTGAAGGCATTCTAATTAAACTAATAAAAGTAAGTTAATGGCATGACCATTGACCAAGAATAGTAAGTTATTGGCATGAGTCGCATGACCTTTGTCCTTGAAAATAGTGTTCAAGGGAAAATGGTTATTGCGCAATTGATTTGACCAAGAATAGAATAATGTGCATTATATTTTCTTTTCGTTAAACTTTACTACCAAATACCAAATTCATGTAGAAAGAAATTATGGGATGAAAGATGGTCATTTTGATTGATATGTCTATGTAAATTGAGTAAAATGGCGTTAAAACGGTTTTGGTTAAAGTTTACCACCAAAATCATGTAGATAGAAATGATGGGAGGAAAGATGGCCATTTTGATTGATATGTCTAAGTAGATTGAGTAAAATGAAGTTAAAACAATTGTACTTTTTTTAATTTTATTTTTTATGATTAAGATAGAGAAAATTATATGTTTCCATGATAAAAAGGGTAATACAACATCTCAAGAACGACACGATGATTATTTTATTTTATTTGATCAGTTTTATTGTTTAATTAAATAAATTGGTTAGATCTGAAATTATGAGTTTAATGAGTGGATGTAATAAAAATTTAAGGATTTAATAAAACTAGAAAATATCAACCACCCTAAATGAGGAAATCATGCATACAAGAGTCAAAGACAAGAAAGAGTTAACCACAAAATGCACATGGGTGGTTGCTTCATAGCGATTTATTTTTAACCACATGTATTCTTGGTACATTGACAAGTGGAGTGTCATCGGTCTCAACTAATGTGCGCATATTGGTGCAACAGATTGGAAATTTTTGACAATTTTGTGTCCCATGACCTTGGACATTGCATAAAGCACGTGTAGGAGGAGGACGTGGTTTAATCAGGGCTTTAGGTTCCTTCCCCCCAATCTTCATGGGAGGAGGGGAGAAAAATAGCAATAGGAGAAGTATGTTCATACTAGGAGGGGGGTCTCACGATGTCTCAATAGGTTGGATCGGTGTCAACACGATATGTGGTGTCGGAGGAGGGGTGGGGAGATCGAGTTACAACACATGTATACCCAAAGTGAAGAATAGAAGGTGGAGAGTATCCATGACTATCTTACTGACCATGTAGGAAGGTGGAAAGAGGAAGGGGATCGTGTGTAGAGGGAAGGAACCCCAATAATTCCCTGAGGTCTACGGTTTGGGTTTCGACTAAGGTTACAACGAGGTCAAAATGTTACCATATGTGATAATTCACAAATCCTTTATGTTAGTCAACAGAAGAGGGGGTGGCAAGGACAAATAATTGTTTATCAAAGGAGCGTTGGTAAAGTGGCCCCAACAAACGACAAACAGGGAAGGGATGGATATGTTGTTGATGTTAGTGTTGATCGTAGGGAGGAAATGCTCTAGAGTGGCTGGTCCTTTACGATCCTAATATGTAAGGTGGTTAATGGTCACAGTATTCCCATCACGGGAGAACGTTAAGAGCCAAAATATGGGAGAAGAAATGAATCATATTGCATATATATAACTATGTCCAAGGAAGAGGTTGTAATCAAGTTGGGAGTTGAAAACCTCAATTTTAATAAACACGATTTTTCCAGCCAATTGAATGAGCAAATTCATGAGAACGCCTTGTGGTTAAGCAGCGTGACCATTGTAATATTGAAGGGAAGTGGTGGAAAATTGAAAGGTTGGGCATTGAAGCTTCTTCCAAACAAAGGTTGACATAACACAAGTTGATGTGCCGTCATCAAACATGCATCGATGAATGACTAAATTTTGAATAGTGACCGAAACTTGGAAGGCGATGGATGATGGCATCTGAGGTACTCCCTGATCCAAGTCGAAGGTGATAAACATGGAGTGAGAGGGATTGATGACACCTAATACGGATAAAAAATCTTTGCATTGTGAAGAACAAGTTTCGAATACTTCCAAAGCAGACATGGAATGGAGATATTGGGCCAATTTTTTTACTATAATATAATTAAGTATGGCTTTAGCAGTGGAGGTGTTTACAATGCTACGCAAAGGGAACCGCGGGAATATGGTAGTTGTAACTATGGGAGGTCTCATCAAATGTAAGAACATATCGAGAGAGATAGAGGTAGATTCCATGGATGTATTAACATTTTTTGTGGTGGAGCCATATTAGTTTCGTCAAGTCTATAAGTTGGCAACAAACGATAATGTCATAAGGTGATGGACATGAGGATCAATGGGTGGACCCATAGGTATGGGTGCGATATTTTGTGGTACCAAAGTTTGGGTTGCAACCATTCGTTCTTTAAGTAAGGGATTCTGCAGCACCATAGGTGGAGGAACCTGGGGTGTGGGGTATGCCTATGTCATAGTGACCGCATTAGAGTCATGCTGATTGTCATCTTGTAACAAGTGGGAGACACAATTCATATGGGGGCACTAAGGTGTATAATGGTTGTAAGTGTCATAAATGGTGCATGATTGATTAGTATGCAATTGAGGGTTCCTCCCAGGTTTAGGTCGACATTGGGGTTCATGTGCTGGGGGATTTTCTCCAGTGTTATTCTAAGGGTTGGGTTACTAGCCACCTCCTCGAGATTGGTTGTTTCCCTGGTTCCTACCTATCTATCATCTTCGCCACCCTTGTTGGTTATTGGGGGAAGGTTAATATGGAGGTTCTGCTGATCCTATCCCTATCCTTGAGGAACAAGAGAATTCAGGGCCAAAGCAGGTGTAGGTTGCATAGGTGGTGGGTAATAAGTAAGAGCAGGTGTAGTGGCTGCAAATCCTACCATCTAGCCATTACATGTAGGTTCTAGGTAGTTCAGTCCAAGAACTTGACGAAGTGGTGTAGGAGACACATACGAAGCTATGGCTTCGGCCTCAACCGGTACACATGAAAAATAAGGGGCGTAAGCTAGTTGGGAAACACTAGGGGTGGTACCGAAATAAGGTGGCGTCAAAGGAGTGGTCATGTATAGATGAGGATGCTGAGCAATAGAGCCAACGAATCCATCAGCAACATGGGATGCCCCTGGTGTATCTTGGCGTGAGGAGCTAGCACATGGAGCATCGGGTATAATGGTATACAAATAACCCAACTAGGCATAGATAAGATCAAATTGTTGTGCCTTAAGCATTGCTTCCTTCTTATTCTTTGGGCACTTAGATGCAACTTCCTTGGCTATGGGGGGAGTAATGTTTTGAGAAACCAAACCAAGAAATTCTATCGTTCTGTCGACAAGATAATAGGATTTCCTTTCCCTCATCATAACGAATGGGTAACTGGAAGTACTAAAGGAACATCAATGCTAACAAGTAAAAGTTTGGATAAGTGGTGTGGGGCAGTCTGATGTACCATTTGGTTGCAACACTTGTGAGTGTGCTTTAGAATAGCTGCAATTGGATAAAATTGTCCACTATGTTATTAGATGAAGACACTGAGTGGAATGACATAATGTGGTTTTGAGGGTCTTCTCTTTCCTTTCCCTCAAAATAATGGATTTCTAATGTGAATTTTATAGGCATGGGAGGCTACAATGGGTCATGACTAATGGTTTCATTCGTCAATCATGTCAAATTGGGAAGGTTGAGACTAGCCATAAATGGTAGACTAGGACCTGGACTAGATCGAGGAGGGCCAACAACGATGTTGGGACCGGCGAGCATGTAGTTACCGCGTGGAAATGGGGGTTGGTATGGATGACTTCTAATAGTAGGAGTAGTCACTAAAATGGTTTGAATATATTGAATGGTGATAGAAGGGTCAATTCCCCCATGCTTTAAAGGAAGGTACAGTATAAACCATGGTAGTTGCACTAGGGACATCACTAGTGGGTAGCGTACTAACAGTGGTGTGTGCAATGGAGAGGGGCCCACTAAGACATGGACCTATGGGTCTAGCAAATAGGATACCCGATGTGAGAAGTGGAGTGGTCATATGCCCACTATCAACCATCCCCCATTGAAATGCATTTGGAGGTGCACCGATTATGGGGCTAGATGGGGTTGTGAACAAGGTAGGATCGGATAAATAGGAATCCATATCATACTCAGATGCAGTGTATGGCTATGAAGGTGGTGAACGACATTGGATATGCATTCGACAGTGACGGTTCAAGGAACCAAACTAAGGGGTGTTCCCCCTAAGTCTATGCAAGTAGCATGGTGGCGCAATGATGACATGATGGTGTGTTATGTAATGAATGGAGGTGCAAGAGTGTCAAACATAGGCTCAAAAATCCAACTACCACCGAGTGTGAAGAATGAGAGTGGAAAAATGGTGGCTCACAGGTCAAAAGGCAAGCTCTAAAACCAAACTGCAACAATGTGTTACAGCAAAAGAGTCTACAACAAAGTGGCCAGAAAACCAACAAGCAACACTACCTATAAATAAAATGATGAACTAACCTCACAGGGGACTAACCTTGTTGAACAATATCTTATCACGTTCATTCATAAAGGGGGTTTTTAAATTGTGAAAAATGAGGTCAATCTATTGTAGGTATTGGCGACGGGGAATAGGGTATGGGGGTTTATATGTATTGGCATGTATAAAAAGGGGTTTCTACTAAAAATACGAAATATGTTGTAAAAAGAAGGGTTTTTTATTTGGAAATATGTATTGGGATGGGGACTCAACAAAAGTATTTTTTAAAGTAATTATCAATATCTAGTGAAATTAGGTGTATTATTTAATATCCCATGAACGAAGGTGCCATGACATGGTTTCAGTAAGTGAATACCCCGTGTATTTTTTTAATCCTTTTAATGTTGTACTTTGTTAAAATGATTATATATTTTGATAATAAAAGTAGTGAATAATGAACGCTCAACAATGCATTGTTGATTTTGTTTAATTATTTTAGTTTTGTCATTCCTTAATAGGATTGAATCAAACTCTCGGGGTTGGGAAAATCATAATGACTTTTTCATTCCTTAATAGGATTTATGATTTATGATTTTAGGATTAAATCATAAATCATATATTGAACACATGATTTAAGTTGGAAAACTTTGATTGGAAAAATTAACCAAATATATCTTTGGCCAAATTTTGCAAAGCTCAACTAAAAATATATTTGTAGCAATGGCCAAATCATGTCAAACCCACCAAGTGATCCTTCACCACTCAGCTCCATGCCCTATTACAATGGACTATATCAATCCATTATATAGGCTTCATTATATGCAATCCTATGGGTTGTAATATCCTTATTTTGACCCTATTGCATTAAAATTATACATGGTGTCATTATGAAATCACGGTGAGGAGATCAAGGCCAAGTCCCCTCCATATATTTAGAGTTTTATGTATCGTCAATAAAAATTTGTGCTTATGGTTCTCGTTCTAGCCAAGCATAATATAAATTGAGACATCATGTGAATATGCAATTTAATAAAATACCCACAACAAGCTATGCAATGCAAAAAGAGACGGGGGCATGATTTTGACAAGGAATGTGGAGGGAAATTATTCAAACCCTTGAGCCAATAGTGTTAATCCAAATGTCAATGAGAGAGCCCATAAACTCTCAACTACCCATTTTGAGTTATGCACCCAATCATTTAATTCTTTGAAGAGTTGGTTGAGGCCGTTAATGCCTTGGGAATGGAGAGGTATGGCAACCAATTTCATGTATGGGAAAACCATGTATTCTCAAAAAATTTATTTTTTCTTGTGTGGCAAAAAAACACCTAGAAATGTGTGCCCAATCCATTCCTCGTCAATGATTTCACTTCCTCACGTAGATGGAGCTAGATGGGGCCTTTTTCTTCACATTTTTTCTTCTTTTCCTTCATTTTTCCATGGTGAGAACTCTTTTTTTATGTTGCATAGTGGATGGGAATAATATATTCACGATTTGGGGGTTTATAGAGGTCATTTATGCCCCTGTAAGACCCATAAATGTTATTCTGAAATCAAATTTTCTCTCCTAGGGATGATTCCCCACTTACCATTTTGTTTTTGGTTTCCCATGACTTTTGAGACTAATGGAAACCCCATCAAGAATCCCACAACCAAAATGTTTTTCTATGCAAGAGGACCCGAATTGGCTTGATAAACCTAGTGAAGAGAGGAACCCCACAAAAGATCAAAAGGGTTGGATACTCTTCTATGCACATCTTAGAGAACACTAGAATTTAATGTATGCTCTAAGGAATAATTCCTTGTGTCGGGTGTGTACGTATTGTGCAGACCAGGATAGATAGATCTTGTATAGGTATCCATAGCTCCATGGTTGAGCTCACTAGCTTAGCAATTCTTCCTTTCCACTGCCTTAGCATCTTCATAAACCCAATTGTGGATTTGCTTGGTTGAAGCTTGGTGTGTATTTGGATATGGGTGAGTCTGATGTTCCCTTTTTCCTTGTAGAAATCATTCTCATCTTGGGGATGGTAGTTGTGTTGAGAGATTGATGAGCACAACTGGCCTAAGGTTGGGTGGAACGTTGCAGTGACATAGCTAGTTGCTTGGGGCAGCTCATTTTCAAGATAAGTACTCTCTTGTATTAATTATGCAATGTATTGTTTTTTAAGAATTATTATGAATGTATTGAATTCTTATAGAGATTTACTTCGGATGTGTTTTACTGCATTATACATCTACATATGTCTTTTACTTCCAATGCATTTTGCATATGTTCATGGGGCTATATTCCTGGTTACAGAGTCGCGCTCTCTCCATCACACTAGGTCGATGAGAGGGGATGTGACATGGTTAAAATACCATGGTCTATGCAATCCTACGGACACAATACCTTGTGCTACCAATACCATGGGCCTAAAAACCAACTATTTTGACCTAAAACAAGATTGGCCAAATTTCTTATTTATAGTGCTACTTACCTTAACAATTTATAGGACAAAATCCAAATTCTTTGGCCTAAAATAATTATTACATCAATGACTCATTTACAAAACCAAATTTAACCTCATAATTTAATAGACATTTACATTTACATTTAAATTAAATATAATGTAATTTAACTTGACATATAAAATGAATTAAAAATTTATTAAATTTAAGTAATATCTTATAGTTCCAATCACTTTAAAATATAGAATTTTATATACACTTCATCAATTCTAATAACTTATTTTCCATTTCAATTTATGATATTCCATATTAAATTTCATTTTCATTTAGTTTATTAATCAATTTAAATTTCATTACCCCGCATTTCTACATTTAAAAAATTCATCTAACATAAATTAATCCAACAACTTAAAAAATTAAAAATATTAAACTTAATTGACATCTTAAAATTCCAATAACTATAAAATATTAAATATCAAATTTTATTTCCATTTAGTTAAATTTTAGTATAGCACTTTTAAGTAATTTTTAAGCTATGCCGAATTAAAAAAATTATCAAATTTAATTTAGTCAAATAACTTTAGGTATAATTTGAATTAAAACATTATTAAGTTTTATTTACATCTTATAATTTCAATAACTATAAAATATCATAATGGAATTTCTCGACTTTCACACCAGGGCAACCCTTCTTCAAGAGATAAAGTGTGAAGGATCTCACCTTGTCAATCATGACCTTAGTTTTTTTTATTTAAATAATGAAAATTTATTTCAATTTTTAATTAATTAAAGTAGTTATCCGCTTTATTAATATCATTTAGTTAAATAATGTAAATAGTAATTTTTTATTAAAGAAAATTATTTATTTTTTATGGTTTTATTAAAGTTTTTAATAATTTTTTATTTTACTTTAGGTATGAAATTTTTAATTTTAAAGTTTTAAGACTTTAACTTAATAGGAATTATTATATATCTAAATTGTAAATACAATTTGATTTTATTAGAATAGTATTTAAGATTTTGATTAAAACTAAGTTTTTATAAAGAGTATTTAATTTTAAAAATAATTTTAACCAAATTAAATTAATAAAGTAAATTAGGAATTTTAATTTAATTAGAATGGTATTGAGATTTTTAATTAAGCTATAAGTAGTTATAAAAGAGTAAAGTGTTTTTTAATAATAACTTTAATTAGAAAGTGTTCCAACATAAATAAATAAATTACAGATATGTTAGTATGCTAATTATTGGCATTGATACATAATCATTGATTAAAGGTTTCTCTTTATGTTTGGACCAAATTTTCATTTCTATACTCTATTTGAGTCAAGTAAAGTTAGTCAAGTTTGCAGGTATTATAGCTATAGGATTCTGACTTCCTTTGTGTTCAAAAAGTATTGGAAGTCCAAAGAAGATGAGTGAAATCAGGAGGTTGCAAATCCCTCGAAAAAAGGAGAAATCATTGAGGTAGAGGCATCCCTCTCAAGCTCAAAGTCATGTTATGATAAATCTAGCATGAAGAGGAGAGCATGGACAAGTTGGTGAACTGTTAAATATGGACCCTCTCCCATGATTGCTTCCAAGATTTTTATACAAATTTAAGAGTCTCAATAGAGAACCTCATCTATCCCATCCTTGTGGGAAATTTAAGTATATTAATGTGCAAATGGTTATTGGTCTACATTGCATACTTCATCTTGTATAGAGAATATGGACAACTTGGTGAACTATTCAATATGGGTCCTCTCCCATGATTACTTCAAGTGTTTTTTTTAAATTGAAGAGTCTCAAGATATAACTTCATCAATGCCATCATTGTGTAAAATCAAAATATATTCATGTGCAAATGTAAATTAGCTAACATGGCATACTTCATCTTGTATGGAGAATATGAGACTTGTTTAGATGTGAAGTTGGGATTTATTCTTGTGAAATTAAATGTTTTCTAAGAGAGAGAAATTGTTGTAGGCATATCATAAAACATAAATCAATGAAATGATCTAAAAAATTGTGAATTAAAACAATTATTCACAATTCACCATACCTATTCAAAATTATCTCTTCTCCCAATGAAAAATTGTATGTGAATCTTTCCACTAACTTCTAGGACCACTAAATATGTTTGTTATATTCGAAGCGTGAGCTTCCATCCAATATATCAAAGAGTGGTGATGTAGTGTGACCCAAATTGCATAGTTGAGAAGGACAAAACACGTAAAAAACAAAAAGAAAACCCATGAAAATAGGTAGCAATCCAGGGAATTGAAAACTCTATTTTTTTTACCTACTAATAGGTGTGCGCACGCGCATGTGTGTATAATACCCCTCATGTCCATTGATGTGCATGCAAACATAAATGCACGTGCACCCGTGTCTAACATTTAGAGCATTTACTCACTAACATTTATTTCATTTAATGACTAACGTTCTTCAACAATGAATTCGTATTCATGATTATTTCGAGTACTTTTACAATATAGTCTAAAACCTATCATCATCATCACCACTACAATATAGTCTAAACCTATCATCATCATCATCATCATCATCCTCATCATCATCGTCATCACCATCATTGTTCATCATCATTGTCATCGTCATCATCATCATCATCCTCATCCTCATCCTCATCGTCATAGTCATCATCCTCGTCACTATAATTGTCATCATCCTCATCATCATCAGCACCAACATTTTTCATCATCGTCATCACCATCCGCCTCCTCATCATTGTCATCATCCTCATCCTCATCATCATCACAAACATTGTTCGTCATCATCATCATCCTCCTCCTCCTCCTCCT